>JAXGGT010000140.1:0-21955 GCA_035583425.1 Marsdenia floribunda | reverse complement strand
CATCAGTGTATTGCTCAAACAACTGGTCATCTTGGCAGTAGTCATCATCATCACTGAACTTCTCCATTTCATAATCTGACTCAGAATCTTCATTAGCATCATCCTTGTCTGTATTCTCAGTCTCTTCCCCTCCCTCTTGGTTTCCCTCAGGTTCCCCTCCCTCTTCATTAACTTCTAAATCTTTCTCATGTTCTCTCTCATGATCTATTTCACAATAGTCATGCATCATCACTGTTATTGTCTCTCTTTCAATTGCATTTTCATCCCTTTCTGTACTCTCATATCATTGTTCATCCACAACTGTAGTCTCATATATTTGTTCATTTTCCTGCCTATTGACAGCCCCTAATTCTGCATTTTCAATAGGTGATGCCCCATTTTCATCCACAACTGTAGTCTCATTTTGAAAAACAGTTTCAGTTCTTTGGTCATTTTCTTCCCTATTGGCAGTCCCTATTTCAGTCTCAGCCTCTACTGCTAAAATAGTTTCACTCCTTTGTTCACAAACTAATTGTATTTCATTTCTAGGATCTTCTCTTCCCAAATTTGCAGAATGTCACTCAAGCAACAATGGTGTCTCTGTTAATTGTCTTCTTTTTACTGTAGTTTTTGACTTAACATTTTCCCCTTGCACATGTGGAGTTTCTTCAAGTTCTTCAATTACAATTGAACTAACCACTTTAGGAATTTTCATGGATTCTTGACTTTTATATATGTTCAAAATATCATCAGCATCCCTCCTCTCTGCATAAAACTCTTATCACTTTGAATCCAGGTACCCAATTACACATGTCAACTAAATCAATATCTCTAGCTACCAATTTCAAGCCATCTTTAAAGGTCCCTGTTAGCTCCAAGTAACAATACAACATTGGTTCTTTTGAACACTTCAAGCTTTTCAACATGTCATTTATTTCAATTAGGCTCATCATTTCCTTGTTACAATAATCTACATATTTCTATTTACCCCCCTTAAATAATTTATATCCATTTTCTTCCCACCATTCCCCATCATAAAACAACTTCAATGTAAAGTAATCATCATCAGGATCTGCAAAAAATATAAAAAATACAAAGCTAAGCTCAAATTTAAACTAATCCCATTTTCCTAGGCATTTTCAACTAGGCATATAGAGCAATGATTTCCATTCCAAAGCAGTATACTAAACTAGCACACTATACATAATGCAATAAAAATGTCCAACACACAGAACACAGCAAACTAAAATAATCCCATTTTCCTGGGCAGTTTCAACTAGGCATATAGAGCAATGCTTTCCATTCCAAAGCAGTACTCTAAACCAACACACTATACATAATGCAGTAAAATGTCCAACACACATATCACAACAAACTAAAATTTTCAACATACATAAAGCAACACACTGAGTTTTCCATACATATTTTGCATAAAGCAGAACACTAACAACTAACAACTATCTACAACAAAAAATGAAAAAATATTTTGCATTACCCATGACAGTATGTTCAAGAATAACAGGGAAGAAACCCAAATTACTTACCGTATAGAGTGTAACAATCGATATGATTATTATTCGAGTGTCTGATTTTCCAATCCGTCGAATAATGCCTTCTTGAACGCAACTTCATTTTTTCCCTCATCTTTGCCTTCTTCTTGAACGATTTCTACCAATCCATACCGAAAATTAGACTGTATGTTCAAGAAACTCAGGAAAAAATTGTTCTTTTTCACCAATTTAGTTGAAGAATTTGAATCGGTACTGTTCCACACTTCACCCTTCCTTCAGAAAAAAATTTGTTCTTTTTCTTCCCTTTACAAATTATTTCCCTCGTTTTCTAGTTATTAAAATTTATTTTCTAATTTTGCCCCTAAAAAAAATCACATGCGGCGCACATGATGGACGGAATCGTAGAGATAACGATTTTTTTTGACGGAATGCTAAATTTTAAACTTTTCAAAAGTTGGAGTGCAAAAGTTGGACGAAAAAAGGTTTAAGTGCAAAAGCTGAATTTTCGAATAGTTTAGGTGTTATCCATATAGTTTGCCCTAATTAAAATTGTTATTTTTTTTATAAATTTTATTTTTGTAAATAATTAAACCATAATTTAATTATGTTATAACTTTAAAATTTATTTAAATATTATAATATTTAAAAATATATCTTGACAATATGTATTTGTATATTAAATATATATTGATTATAAATTTTTTTCTATGAAAAATTTCATATAAATATATTAATTGATCTTAAAATTAATTTATCTCTAAATAATTAATTTTTTATTAATATTTGAATTTAATATTCTTATATACATGATTTTTCTAATTTCATGTATAATTTTTTTTTAAAGTTAATTTAAATATATCTATCAAACAAAATTATATTACGAGGGTTCGAAATATTCTAAAATATCGTTTAAGAAATTATTTAAAACACTAATAAAATTAAAACATATACCAGTTAATTTACCTAAAAATTAATATTTATATTTTTTAAAAATATAAAAAATTTAATCCCATTAAAAAATTTATAAAGAACATAATTTTTTGATTTTCATCAATCTAAAAAATTAAAATATATTAATAATTTTAAAAAAATTAAGATACATTATGTTTTTTCTTTGTTTTTATCTTTTATCTTTTTTTTTTGAAAATTTGAATCACTTTAAAGTTTGACGTGTCTCGAACTTATGATGTTTTGAATCATAAGCAAAGGCTCCTACCAATTGAGTTAGATTTTCGTAACTAAGATACACAATATTTTTATTTATTTTTTCAATATGACATATCAATGTTTTTTTTTCATACACATGAACTAATAATAATAATATTTTACATGTAAAATTTTAATTTTTTTCTATTACGTAACTTTGCCTAGTTATTGAATTAAGTTTTTAAATTGAGTATTAAAGAGAATACATTAAAAAGAAAAGAAAAAAAGAGAAAACTATAAAATAATAAAGTACAAATAAGAATGAAAATAAAACAAATAACAATTAATTAATATATCTAATATGAATAATATATTGATAAAGTGAAAAGTTAGATAAATTATAAAATTATAGAAAAAATTTGAAAGATAAAATGAGAAAGTATAAAAAGAAAATAATAATAAAAAAAAAGGATAATAAAATTTAACAAATTAATAAAAATAATTAAAAGGCCATTAGAAAAAAATGAATTTCTTGAAAAAAGCTTTATAATTTTAGATATAATATATATATATGGTAAAATAAAATATAAAAATAATTTAATGATTAGGTCGAATTTTCGTTTTTTGCATTTTGCGGTGTCATATCCTTAAAGCACATGTAAAAAAGATAATGTGGTCCACCTTATCCAATATGTAAGCGCGGCGGCTGAGCCATGTATTGCTGTCACGCAGAGGTGGCGCAATCTCTTCTAGACTTCCACTTGCTCTCAACTTTCCATCTTTCAACGGATCTCTTTCAAATTCTAAACATTACTCCTTCGGTTTAGTTCTTATATTTGTCAATGTGTGAGAATATGAAGATGGAAGATTCATTATTTTAGTGGCAAATTGGCATAAATAGTCCCCAAACTATGGCCTTTTGGTGACATTGGTCCCCAAACTATAATTAATTGTGTGACATTGGTCCCTGGGGTTTAAATTTTCTGTCAAACTACCGTTATTCTTCAAAAAAAAAATTTGTTCAAGGGCATTTTCGTCATTTCACTGTTCATCATACAAAAAAAATAAAAAATAAAAAATAAAAACATTATACATACATATACGGTGAAGAACACACCTGATTAATTTGCGAGATGATGTGTTCTATATGCGATTAATTAGGTGTGTTCTTCACCGTATATGTATGTATAATGTTTTTTTTTTTTTTTTGGTACGATGAACAGTAAAATGACGAAAATGCCCTTGGGCAAATTTTTTTTTTTGAAGATTAACAATAGTTTGACAGAAAATCTAACCCTAGGGACCAATGTCACACAATTACTTATAGTTCGGGTACCAATGTCACCAAAAAAATAGTTCAGGGACCAATGTCACCAAAAGACCATAGTTTGGGAACTATTTATGCCAATTTGCCTTATTTTAGTCCCTATATTATTATTATTTGGATAAATACGTTTTTATTTTTATTTTTTTGGATAATTAGATTTCCATTTTATTTGTAATTGGACAAATAGATTCTTTTAGCAAAAGTTTATTAATTTTTAACTATTGAAATTCATATGCTAAGTATGTTTGTATTCCATAAAGGATATTTTTGTCATTTATAATCCCATTAATCTATTCACATCTTATTGAAACCCTTGTTTCATTCAATTTTATTTTATTTTATTTTATTTTTTTGAATTTCTTCTATTTCAGAATTTTTTTCTTCTAAGATAATTTTATTGGAAGAATGAGAGTTTATTAAGATTTTAGTTAGATAATAGGATTCTAAAATGACAAAAATACCTCTTATGGGACATGCACATACTTGACACATAGACTTCGGTGGCTAAAAATTATTAATATTTTACTAAAAGGACTCCTTTGTCCAATTAAAAATGAAATGAGAATTCAATTGTCCAAAGAATAAAAACAGTGACATGTTTGTCCAAACAATAATAATATGGAGACTAAAATGATCAATTTTCCATATCAAAACTTTATTTATTTCTTTTAAGTTATCGCCTCATAAAAGTTTTATATCATTTATTATTTTCTAGTAATTCTTTAATTAATAATTTATAGTTAATATTTATTATTATTTTTCTATAAAAATATAAATTTTAAAATACTTCAATTTTAACATTTTAAAGAGGGTTAAAAGCCTTTTAAATAATAAGTAAAAACGAAAAAGTACTTGTAAATGGCGATTTTACATATGCAAAAATTAAATAAGAAATAATGCAAATATAAAATCAATATTGAAATATGTATTTCATCAATTTAAATATGTGAGTACAACATTTTCTTGATTTCGATCTGTATGAAGATATTGATATTGGATCTCTTCTTCCAGGAGTCTTGTGACTTGATCTTGAAATGGATCTCGGAGGGGCTTTGAGACTTAATCTCGAAGATGGATTGGAAGTAGAAGGGAAAAATCTGATATGACTGAGCTTCACAACCTTCAAGACTTGTCTGTTATTCATTGAAACCCCTCTTGCTCTTCTATTTATAAAAGAAGGGTTGACAAGGCAAGGATCTCTTGTGGTGATGTGACGTATTTCGATTGGTTGAGACACTCCTCCAATTCTAATTAGTCTATTTTGTAACATTGTCATGTGTTAGCATACGATTCGTTGTAGTAAATAAAAAGTAATTTGTAATAGTAATTAGTAGAATTCTATCTATTACTTAATTAATTTAAATTACTTTACAAATTATCACTGTATACAAATTGTCCCTTTGGAACTTGTGCATGGCTGATTTGAAGAAATATCACCAGGACAAGTTTCAATTTATTTTTTTGTCTCTCCTTATTTGAATCAAAATATTTAATTAAATTTGAGTCACCATATAAAATACGAGATAATATAAATAAATAAATATATATATATATATAAATCGATTTTGAATCAAATTATATAGATAAATTTGATTCGAAGATAAATACGATTCATTGAATTTTCAAAGATATTTTAGGAATTAGTATTTGAGTCGACTTAGACTCACAGATAAACACAATTCATATTTAGAAATATATATATATATATATATATAATATATATTTTACAAATTAATATTTTGGTCAAATTATATATTTGAATCTGACTCGAATATATAAAATTCGTATAAATATATATAAGAAATAATTTACGAATAAAAATCGAATTATTTATCCGTAAGAGATCGATAAACCAAAGAAATCAAATAGCATTAGAAGACTTCCCTTCTCTCTCCAAGAATATCTGGCTTCCATTTTTTTTTCTCTTTTACCGGTGTGATCTGAAGTAGTTTCAAAAGTCCCCCATCAAAATATTTCTTTTTTTTTTTCTTTTTTTTTTTTTTGAGTCTCACACCTAGGCCTGTCAACGGGTATAAACGGGTACAGAACTGCTAGTTCCGGATCCGGACCCGAAATTTTTTTTTGGGACCCGTACCCATACCCAATACCCGACGGGTCCAAAAATCGTATACCCGTACCCGATCCTACAGGGTCTCGGGTCCAAATCGGGTATACCCTACCCGAAATTTTATTTTCAAAAGAATAAAAAATAATTTAATTATTACCAAATTATTAATTATATTTACACAATTTGATTATAATTATAATAGATAATTCATGTTAATTAAATTTTAAATTAAAATTTAACCATCTAAAAATTATCATACGAATTAAAACAAAAATTTAAGATAAAAACAAAAAATATAAAATAATAAACTATAGTTTATCTTTTCTGTCAAATTCTAAAAAATTCAAGATAAATGATGAAAGGAAAAAATACAAAATAAATGATAAAATTAGAGAATTCAATTCATTTGTTTTTCTTTTTTTTTTCCGTAAGTTTATGAGTTATTGTCTTTAGAAGTGGAAAAACAGATAAAGATTTTTTATTTAAAATAAATATTTTTTTTTTAAAAAATAATAAATACTATTAATAATATAATATATTAAATTTTATTTATTTAATTAATAAATTTTCGGGTTGGGTACGAATCGGGTACGGAATTACAAATAATGTACCTGGACCCAATTAGCATTTAATTTTCGAGTCCGGGTAGAATCTGGGTATAGGTATAAAAAATATAGACCCAGACCCGGTATTTTTATGCTCGGGTCCGAGTATATTAGATCCATTGACAGGCCTACTCACACCTCTCTTTTTTAAAAATGGGGGCTCTCCTTCAGGAATCAAGAGCCTCCTATCAAAATATATATTTTTTATTATTATTATTATTATTTTCTTATTTTTTTAAATTGGGACTCTCTTCACGAATCAAAAGTCTCCCATCAAAATATCTCTTTATTTATTTATTTTTTAAATATATATATATATTTTCACGCCTCTTCTTCCTTTTTTTTTTAAAAAAATTTTTTTTTCTTTTCTTTTCACGAGTTTTTTTTAGATTAATTTTTTTTTATTATTCTCCTCCTTTTTTTTAGATTCACATTGTGGCCATTTTATGAAGAACATGAAAAAGTTTTCGTACTCGTTCCTGAATTCAATATCTCCATCGTTTTTCATCTGTACCTCCATCAACATTCAACAATGATCTTTTCCAGTAGTAACTCAAGTCAGAGTCATCAACTTTGCCAACATCAACGTGAATCAATTGTTCCACCACAAAGGAGTAGTCGATTCTTCCACCATTAACATGAAGGATCCATCAACATAATCAATGTGAAAGCGTCATCAACATCAACGAGCCATCAACATCAAAGGTCAAGTACTTGACTCATCAACATGAAGAGGTATTGGTCATCCAATCGTCCAAAGTCAAATGATTGCCAAAAAACGAAAATTCTTGCACAACTTCGGAAAACAAGATACTTATGAACGACTCCTGTTGCGGCAGTAATATCTCTAAATCAGACCATTGAAAAATGATCTCCACCGTTCAAATTCAAGATAAATGTGTCTTCTTCCTACCTTCAAAAATTCAGCTTGATCTATGAAGAATTGACTCACCAATTGTTATAAAGAATCGGACTATTGAAAATTGGAAACTTCTGCTGGACAGCTTATAGTTGTGGAAACTATACCGGAAAATCCAATCGTTGGAAACTAATCTCTACCATTCAGATTAAAGGAAAATATGTTTCCTATTTTATGTAAAAATTTCAGGATGATCGGATGAATATTGACGTTCCAATTGTTAGAGAGATGCTGACTGTCGGAAGGCTGGAGGCTCCCTAGACATCCTATATTGCAGAAATTATACTAGAAAATCGGACTGTTGGAAACTAATCTCCACCGTTTAGATTATAGGTAAATGTGTTTCCTTTACTTGTTGTCCAAAATTCAGCTAAATCGGAGGCAAATTGATCACTCAATCGTTCAGAATAATTTGACTGCCAAACTGAAATTTTCTCTTCATTATCAATTTGACATAGTCATCAACCTTGGTGGTATCATCCACCTCACCAATCATCAAGTCAACATCTTCAACAACTTTGACAGTGTTTATCAACATTCTCTGTAACATGGATGATTTCCGGATGTGTGAACTCAAAATTGGCTTTATGCCCCTTTGTTCTTCATTGTTTAATCCTCTTTTCTTTTATTTCTCTTTTTATTGTAAAATATCATCAATGAAAGGACTAAATTCCATTATATGATTCCCTTTTTTTATTGATATTTTTTGTTAAGACTGAACTTAAAATCTTGTTCTCAGTTGCTTATGTATCCCATAAAGGAATCAAGTCAGACGTAGTTCAAATGTGCAATTTAAACTCATGCATCAAAGGGGTAACATGTAGTTTTAGCTTGTACATCAAGGAGCACCATTCATATCATCATCTAACAGTTTATACTCGTGTCAAGGAGCCTTGCTATCATCCTATAGACAGTTTATGCTCGTGTCAAGGAGCATTCTTTTGAACATGAAAACAGTTTATGTTTGTGTCAAAGAGTCTTCATCATCATGCAGACAGTTTACTCTCGTGTCACGGAGCTTTCATCATCACGCAGACAGTTTACACTCATGTCAAAGAGCCTTTATTATCATGCAGATAGTTTACACTCGTGTCAAGGAGTCTTCATTCAACATGCGAAAACTTTAACTTTAACTTTTTTAATTATTATTATTTTTACTAATCAATGAATACTTCATAGGAGATCTTTTATTCGGATAGTTTATACTCTTATCAAGGAGTAACATGCAGTTTAAACTCGTGCGTCAAGGAGGAACTTTCAATTTTGAATTCAAGTATCATCAGTATTTGAAACTGACTCTTCATCTTCAGATTCTGAGGTAACATTACTCCCACATTGATATTCTTTCTATTCAACATCAATTTCAAGTGTTTGATTGACAATAATGCTTAACTCCATATCTCGTCCACACGTAGCCATTTCTTCAAATGTTTTTAGTTGAATACCTTTCAAAATGTATTGAAGGTTCCAATGCATTCCTTGGATACACATCTCAATAGCAGATTTCTCACATAATCTATCTATTCAATTTAGATTCAAGCTCCGCTATCAATTGATATAATCAACAATTGGTTCATCCTCCCACTACTTTGTATGACTCAACTCAAGCATACTTACTGTTCGACGAGTGCTACAGAAACGATTCAGGAATTCAAATTCAAGTTGATTCCAACTGTTGATTGATCCAAGCAGTAAATCAATATACCAATCGAATGCACTATCTTTAAGGGAGTGGACAAATTGTTTGACAAGAAGATCTCCATCTCTACTAGAATTATTGCATGTTTCCATGAAATGAGAAATGTGTTGCTTAGGATTACCTCTGCCATCAAACTGCTGCAATTTTGGAGGAAGATAGCCTACATGCATCTTCAGACTTTAAATTCTTTTTGAATATGGATTTGAATATGCAAAGGAGGATCTTGGATTTCTTGCACTTTTGTCATTTAACATACCTTTGATAAAGTTCTTCAATTCACTTGTTGAAATGAGACCATCAGCAGAAACATCAATTGTTTGCTTTTGTTGGATTGTTTTGGATCAATTAACTATTTGAGAGACTTTGACTGCATTAGAATCATCGGACTCTTCAACTTGCTTGAAGGCAGCATCTTTTCCTGCTTCCTCAGCACATCTTTGTGCAATTTGATTGGACTTACCATTTTCATTGATAAATTAGGTGATTATGAGATCTTGTTGTGCAGATCGTTTCACAAGATCTTCCACGAGCTTAGTCAAATTCATCAATCATTTTTCAATTGTTGTAGCTTCCACCATCATCATGGACATGACTGATGAACTTGCACCAAAATCTTCATGATCACCAGGATTATGCATCAGATTTCGTTGAACAGTATCTGTAGAGTCTGAAACTAGATCTATGCATTTTGATTTTTCCAAATCATATCCTTGATATGATAATGACAACGTGCCCTTTTTTGCTTGAGTGGTGAGCCCAACATAGGTTTCAAACATCACAACGCTAGTGCCAGTATCAGAAGTAACACTCTTCAAAACAGCCTTATTGATGTCTTCATTTTTTGACTCCATTTATGAGATTTTAACGAAATAGAGATAAGCGGTAGAGATTGTCCCATTGGGAGTGCCAGAATTGTAGAAGGCGATTTCGCGTCTGCAAAATTAAAAAAGAAATAATGCAAATACAAAATTAATATTCAAATATGTATTTCATTAAGTTAAATATGTGAATACAACAATCTTTATCTAATAAGTTGATTCTTTCCGTCAATGAATTTGAAGGCCCTTTGGGCTTGATTTCGATCCGTTTGAAGATATCGATATTGGATCTATCCTTCCAAGGGTCTTGTGACTTGATCTTGAAATGGATCTCTCTTTGAGGGTCTTTAGGCTTGATCTCGATCTTTGATTTCATTTCTCTGAGAGTCTTTGGACTTGATCTCGGAGGGCCTTTGAGGCTTAATCTCAAAAATAGATTGGAAGTAGAAGGGAAGAATTTGATATGGCAAAGCTTCACAACCTTCAAGACTTGTTTGTTCTTCATTGAAACCCCTCTTGCTCTTCTATTTATAGAGGAAGAGTTGACAAGGCAAGGATTTCTTCTGGTGATGTGGCGCCTTCCGTTTAGCTGTGACACTCTTCCAATTTTAATTGGTCAATTTTGTAACATTGCCAAATGTCAGGATACGATTTGCCATAGTTAATAAAGAGTAATTTGTAATAGTAATTAAGTAGAATTTTATCTACTACTTAATTAATTTAAATTACTTTACAAATTATCACTATCTACAGTACTATTTATTAATATTCATAATTTAAGCTAAATGTATTCATGTAAATTTTTTTAATTATGTTGATTATTTTATTTTTATCCTTTATAATAATCTATTTTAATTTTAAATGATCATTCTATATATACTTATAAACTATGTTTCTACATTAAAAAAAAAAAAAAAAAAAAAGGTCTAGACATACGTACATGGTATAGAAATTCAAAATAGATTTAATATAATGTAACATGAAAAATTAAGGGATGGGATGTTATTTGGGGTTCTTGATCAAAATGGTCTGTTTTTTCTTTTCTTTTCTTTTCTTTTTTTAATGATAACTCATTGAATAGGCTAAGTTTCATAATGAGTTTAATGCCTATATCATTTATATTATGTGTTATAAACTGAATAGAATTTTGCCAAATATAGAACCTATATCGCGTAAAATATATGCATTATAAGTTGAATAAAATTTTAGAAATGATATATTACTTATAGTGTACGTGTTAAAAGCACAATAAAATTTAATTTTTTTTTTTAAAAAAAGCATAGTAAAATATACTCTATTTTTATTGAAATTTTAAACGTGGTCCATTTGAATAAGCAGTGGAATTTGGATGCCTACTGACAGGTGAGTGATCTCTCACACTAATTTAGACCCACTAGGATGCTCTTATTCTTCCTTTTGGACCTTGAATTCAGTCAAATTAGGTTTTATTCTTCCTTTTGGACCTTGAATTCAGTCAAATTAGGTTTTTGTGAAAGGAAAGAAGGGAGTTGTTGGAGTTTTTGTTCAGTGGTCTCTATATCTGAATTCGTCACTGCATTATCATTATTTATTTATATAACGTTTTTTTTGGTGCAATTTTAATTCAATATCACGTCTTCTATATAGGTGTTAAGATTATTTTCACACAAATTTTAAAATTTAAACTATTTATTAAATTATCAAAAAAAAAAAAAACGACCATTTTGATAAAAAATATTTGATTTACTTCTATTCTTTTAATTCAACTCAAATATAACCTAATTCTCCCGTAGGCCTATCCTTCAAAAACCTCCTAATCGGAGAAAACACATTTTGAATTTTCCAACACATTTTTATTTTTTAATTTTATTTTTATGTTTATTATATTATACTAATAACTACTGCAATTAAATTAATAATTTATTACATCCCTAAAAGAAAATCTATAATCCAATAATAATATCATACAAGCGAATACATTATTGGTAGAGTAAACAAAAGTAGAGTATTTGTCGGTAGTTAACAAACACTAATAGTGTATATTAGGAAAATTAGCTAATTCAGTCTATTTTATTAATTTTTCACAGTGTTGAATTTTTAATTATTTTCTGTCTTTTTAGACTTTTACATTATTTTTAAGTGACAGTCTTAATCCTTTTAATTATTATTTTAAAGTATTATATTTTAATTATTATATTTTTAATTATTATTTTAAAATATTTGAATTATATATAAATAGTATTTATTTATTTAGGATTCTATCAAGGTGGTGTCATTTACATCTTATATTTAAAACTAATACTAATATACGTAAAAATTTCGTTCATTAAAAAACAATCCATACATCCTTAAAATTGATCTTGATTTTAAGTCTGTTTTGCCTTTTTTTTTTTTTTTTTTTAAATTTTATTGGTAAATATTTTTACTTCAAAAAATATATTTGATGCGGATTAAGGATACTACTATATATGTAAAACATTTTTAAGATTCATTGCATGGAATTGGTGGTCCAATGACAAGGATAAGAACAACAAGGATGAAAGAGACATTACAAGGCTTAATAATAGAAATGCATGACAAAGTTGTCGTTCTAGAAGGTTCTGATAATATTCTAGAAGAACTTAATGCAACACAAAGTATGATTACTTATCTTAAAGTGAAAGATGATGAGAAAAGCTTATATTTGAAGAACAAAGCTTGAAGTTCATGATATAGGATCAAGCTATGTGGGACATAAGAAGGAAAGTCCTAATTTACATGATAAGTAATCATGTAAATTACTTATCATGACCAAAACTTTATAATATTAGGTTTAGTATCAAGTTGATTTTTTTTAGGTTAGGGCTTATTATGGTTTGTCAGGTATGACCAAAACTTTATAATATTAGGTTTAGTATCAAGTTGATTTTTTCGATACTTAGTTGGCATTAGATGTAGGGGATTTCATAATTGAAGACAAATAATCCCAACAATATTAGACACAATACAAAATCCCGACACGAACATGACGTGATATTAGCTGGTTAGGGTTGAGGGTTCGTGGGCTCGGGACAGAGTGGATAGAAGCATTTAAGTTTAAATGGGTTAGAGTTGTAAATGAGTTGAATCCGCTTAAGATGATTATAATTCACAAAACAACAAAATTATAAAAAGTACTATTAGTTAAACATTTTAATCAAATTTGTTTTCTATTTTTTCTTATATTTAATACTTTGCATTTTTAGATATAAATATTATTTAATACATTTGATGAATAAGTAATATTTAATATATGTAATATTAAAACCTAGCGAAATTTTAATTTTGTTATTGAAGTTAAATTTCATCGAATTTAATTTTTGATTCTTGATTTTTCAATTATTAATAAAATTCTTTGAATTTTTGTTCATTTCGTTTCATTAGATTCAATTTTCAACTTCTTGGTTTTCGTTCTTGATAGAAATCTTTCAATTCTTGTTTTTTTCGTTTCATTGAATTGAGGTTTCAATTCTTGATAAAATTTTTTGAAATGTTGTTTCTTTGATTTCATCGAATTGAGTTTGAATTCTTAATTTTCGTTTCTTAATAAAAATCTTTCAATTGTTGTTTCTTTCTTTTCATCGAATTGATTTTTCAATTCTTGATTTTTGTTTTCAAATTGAGTTTTTTATTTTCCTTTTTCAATTCTTTAATTTTGATGATGATGGAGACTTTACCCATTATCATAATTACTATTATTATTCTAAAATAGTATTTACAAGATTTTTTGAAAATAAATCAAATTCTTCTCAATTTTTGTCCTTTTTAATTAATCTAGATTTCTTGAAATTTTTATGTTATTTTATTAGTTTTAAAATGGGTTTTAAAGTTAGTTAAAGTATTTTCCTTTTTATTCTTTTTTTTTTTCCAAATATTTACTTCATGAAGATTTTTATTAACCTTTTGAAGATTTTTAATTTCATGAAGATTTTTACCTAAAGATTTCTATTTTCTTTATTCTTGAAGAAAATTTATTTCGTTAAAATTGTTTAAGTCTCCCCAAAAATATATAAGTTTTTGGCTCAAGTCTATTTAGACACTATTTGGGGGAACATGTTATAAAATATAAGTTCATAACCTATAGAGCATGGTGAAAAAGTTCCACTTTTATATGTTCTGGCTTACCTGGCGGAATAAACAGTTAGGATCGAATTCGGTTAAACCAACAAGTGCCTATAATGCTTGAGCCTACTTAAAGGAAAAGATTTGAATTTGATATGTTCTCTTTTAATTAAGAAAGCTTGTTTTGTTTTGTTTTTTTTTTTTTTTTGATAGTTGATTAAGAAAGCTTGTTATGGGGAAGTTTATTTTTGATTAAATGTTATTTTGATAATATATACTTTTGATAATATATACTTTACTTATTTTTTGACGTTTTGAAAAACAAGGAAAAGAGAAGTATTTTATTTATTCACTAGGCTTTTATCTCACTCCTTTTCCTTTATTTCTCTTTTCTTTTGTAGATATTAGTAATGATTAGTAAGAGAATAAGTGGGTATATCGATTTTTGTGATTAGATTAGATGTTATTTTGGGTTGGAGAATTATCATTTTTGGAGATTATTTTTGTTTTCAAATTTATTTTAGGATTGTACCCCTAATTTTGTTACAGAATTTCTTTGAGAGATTATAGTCTTGATATTATATTTGAAATTTCTTTTGGAATTATTTACTATATTGATAATTTAGATTTCTTTTGTTATATACTTGGGGATAATTTTTTTATTGAGTTAAGAAGAAACTTTGTGCTCTTAGAAGAAATCTTGAGGATATAGTTATGCTAAGCTTCGAATCTGGGATGTAACAGTTTTGCTTTACTCTTTTGTGTTTTTGGTAAAATATAATCTCTTAATTTATTTGTGGCGTCTTCAAGGTCAAGTATATAGATAAATTTAACAAAGCTATGGAATCAAATAGGACCAAGAATTGATAACTCTAAATATCAACTCTAGTATTATATATGGTTAAAACTTCGGAAGAAAAGCAGCCTATTTAGTCCCTTATAATATAGGATTTTAGCATTTTGAAGTCCCCTCATCCTTATTTTGTGCCTTGTCAATTATAAAGCTTTTCAACCTATCATATAATTAGTCCATTCTGAAACTTTTTCTGATCATTTACAGGGAAGTCCATATGTGGTTAAAAAATAAAAAAAGTATTTTAGTTATTTCACTAAAAAAAAAAAAAAAATTGCCCTAAAAGGTTCCTCATTTTATTTTTTCTTTCTCGTTTTAGCATTTTTTTTTTTTTCTGCCTTTTAAATCCCTAAATAATTTCTGACATGTCATATAACTCCTTCTGGCTAGAGTTTATAACTAAGAAATACCTTTTTTCCCCCTAATTTATATTGATCAACTTATTATCTCTAATGAGAGGTGAAGATGTATGTATATATCTAGCCAATAGAATTAGTATTATCTCGAAGAAGAAAATATATATGATGATTCAAGATTAAATTTTATTTATATTTTCAGAAGATAAGAGAAGCCTAATTGACAAAAATGAGTCAAAGTTACAATTTTATATATTCAAACAAAATATGGTATTCATTACCATATTTTTAAGATTTTTTAAATTTTAATCTTGGCCATCAAATTAATTAGAATGTCTAATTTCAATCGTTGACCTCTAATTAAGAACGACTTAAAAGGACCATTTACATTATCATAGCCAAATAAGTTGTGAATTATCATAGCTAATATGATTAATCTCGAACGATAAAATTTATTTATAGATATTTTATTATTATTATTTCATATTCTCGACATTAATTGAGTCATAAAACTTGAGGATCGGTAAGAAAAAAAATTAAAAGAAGAGTGAAATTTAATAAGGTAAGTGATTCTATAATGAAAATTTTAGAAGGAATAATTGATTATACTACATTGTGATGATGAAAATTAGACAAATATACTCATTCATAAAAAGGATTTAAAAGATCGACTTATTTTAAAGTCCAATAAATTTTAAATTTTAAAAAAGCAAAAAAAAAACTTGACTATGCAGTCTTTGGTCAAAAACTTGACTATGCAGTCGTAAGTGGCAATCCATATATGGTTGACCATTCAAACTTCCCAACTCAATTATACTGTTACGCCCACTACAAAGTGAGGCCTAAAGACCTATAAAAGAGGCGACTGCATCAACCCCACTTTGAATTCCTCATGTTGTTGCAATGAAATCTCATTCCTTTACATTTCCTTCCATTTTCAGCTTTAGTACCCTCCTTATCATCTTTTTCTTCGTTATATCCGCTGTAGCTCAGGTACCCAGAAACAAAACTTTCCAATTTTTAAATGAAGGTCCATTTGGGAATGAAGGAGATTTTACCTTCCTAGCGCAAGCTGAATATGGTGCTACCTATCGTCCAATTCACACTGATGTCTATGATTTTTATGAAGTCCCATTTAGGCTTTGTTTCTACAACACTACTCCGAATGCCTATGTATTCGGCATCAGGGCCGGAATTCCAGACGACGAAGGCCTAATGCGATGGGTTTGGGATGCTAATCGCAACCGCCCTGTTAAAGAAAATGCTTCTCTGAGCTTCGGCCGGGACGGAAACTTGGTCCTGGCCGATGTAGATGGTACCACGGTGTGGCATACCAATACTGCTAACAAAGGTGTCAGAGGAATCAAACTACTCCCTAATGGAAACCTTGTTTTATATGATAAGCAGGGAAGATTCTTATGGCAGAGCTTTGATTATCCAGTCGATACTTTATTGGTGGGAATGTCCGTTCGCGGGGGCATAAAAAAGCTCATTAGTCGTACTTCTGATACTGATGCCACCGATGGAAAGTACAGCCTTGTTCTTGAAGATGGGGGATTCAATTTGTACATGGACAACTCTGGCCAACCCCTAAAATACAATGGCTGGCCTGGAAACTGGGGAAGAACAGTAAGGTTCGCCATTGAACATGTAGATTCAACAGCGGATCAGCTTGTTCTCTATATATACTTGAGTTCACTTTCGGGATCTGATCCATTTCCGAAAATCCCAGATGGGGTGCAAGTTCTAACTAAGATCAACTACAACGCCACGTTCACCTTTTTAAGGCTCGAATCTAATGGCAATATAAAGGCGTACACTTATTACGACAAAACAAGATTCTCCAGATGGTCAGAGACTTTTTCTTTCTTTTCGAGTTACTATGAAGAAGTATGCAGATTGCCAAGCAAATGCGGTGCTTATGGCTTATGCCAATCGGGAATGTGCGTGGCGTGCCCGAGCCCCAAAGGCCTTTTGGGGTGGAGTGAGAGCTGCGCACCACCCAAATTGAAACCGTGTAGTGCAAAAGCAAAAGCAAAAGCAAAAACAGATTACTACAAGCTTGTTGGGGTGCAGCATTTCTTGAACGGGCCTGGAATCCAAGGTGGAATTGGCAATTTTGGAGAAGGTCCAATGAAGGTTGAAACTTGCAGGGAGAAGTGCACAAAGGATTGTCAATGTAAAGGTTTCATCTACAAAGAGGACCTTTCCATGTGTTTGGTTTTACCGGTGCTTGGGACTCTTTACAAAGGTGACACCAACTCTACTGCATATATCAAATACTCCAACTAGAATTCATTTGCAATGGTACTATATATCTCTTCAATGACCATGAAGAGAGAGAGATAGAGAGATCATCATCCCCATAATTATCAAGGAGGAAAAACTTGATAAAGCCTATGTAATTGTTTACAGGGATAATTCCTTTACATTATAAAACTGTTTCCACATGAATAAAGAGAACTGAAGGGTTTGATTCAACGCGTAGCAGTGGCACCTCTTGACCCTCTTAAGTTTGGGACTCAAATGATGATGTTGTTATTAAAGTTTTTATATTTATATATATATTTATTGAATATATTTTAATTATTATTTTTTTTGGCCAAGTGAGGAGACATGAATAGTAATATGTGGTGTCCAAATAAGAAATTGAAAAAAAAAGCTCCAATCCAAAATGCGCCTCTATCTCTAATTAAGAAATTGTTAAAATATATAGAAATAAAATACTCCCTTCCTTCATTTCTTCTTATTTATTTATTTATTTTTGTTTATATTATGAAGATTTTACAATTGTTAAAATTGATAAATATTTCAATTTAAATTACAAAAATAACTTTTAAATTTTATTATTATTATATAAAAAATTATTAATTATTTTTACTTAGTAATCATTATATAGAAGTTATTACGGAAAAATAATAAATATATATTACTTTAATTTCATAAAACAACAAATAAAAACATATGATTTAAAAAATAGAAAATATTTATTTTCGGCTGGATTATAGTATAATAGTCTTACAGAATCAAACTTAACTCCTTTTATATCTTACTTTTATTATTTCACTATGAACCTGATTAAAAACACTCCAGGTTGAGGTACAATTCAACAAGCAAAACACATGATTAACCAATAAATTGTTCTTATAAAAATAAAATAATTTCAAAAAATTTAACTTATAATATTAAAAAACCTAAAAGTCTTACAAATTCCAATAATCATTAAACAAAATGACACCTACCAAATCTAAAAATAATAAATGGAAATAGAACGAAGAAGACTAAAATTTAATTATTCATAAAAATAATATTTGACTTCAAGAATTTATTCGAAAATATCAAAATTAACTAACGAATTAAGAATCTGTAAACATATGAAATAGAAAAAGAATGAGTTAAAAGTCCAATAAATAATTCAAAATTTTCTATCTAATTGGGAATAAAAAATTCTGTCTAGTAAAAAAAAAAATGTAGAACATATTTATTTGTCATACAAAATTAAAATAATAGTTAAATAATCAGGTAGGTTCAAAATCTCATAATATTTGTCTAAACTAGATATCCTACCCATCTCTATTCCGACAAAAAAACAATGAGTTAGAAAACATACATATATAATATTCGTCTATTCATCAACAGACATGTATATCGAAAGCTATTCTTTTAGGCATATAAAACATGACTCGTGCATAATTGTACAATATATATATATATATACATATATTAAAAATATATAAGTTATCTCCAACTGAATTTAATAAAATATGAAAATATTTCAAAACTTAATATTCATTAGAAAAGAAAGGAAAATTGGCTAGTTCAATCTCGTAACTATTTTTGTTAATTAACTGAAGTCCAAAATCTTTATTTTTAATCTACTAAATACTATATCTTTTTATGAACAACATATTAAGTCCTTTCTACTAAAAATTTAAACTTTTCAGTCAAAATTTATCATGTGCTGGGTTCTGATCATATGATTCTAATAAGAAGTAGTAACGATGGTGTCGACGCCTTTTAAAAGGAATAAATTGCATAATAAATATTCACAATGCTTTGGAACTCTAAATCCACTGGGATTTAACTTCTCACCATCTACGATGGCCTAGTCATTCTCTCCACTTCTCAGTCCGGAGAGAAACAAAGAGAAGAATAATGTTTGGACTATTTTGCCCCCTTAAAAAATAATCACGTGCCTGATATATGATGAATTTTGACCGAAAAATTTAAATTTTTGGTCGAAAGGACTTAATAGGCTGCTCGTAAAAAAATATAAAACTTAGTAGGTTAAAAATAAAGATTTTGAACTTTAGTTAATTAACAAAAATAGTTATGGAATTGAACCGACCAATTTTCCAAAAATAAAAGAATCGAACTTTTTGTCTCAAATCAAGTCTAACTCAAATAACGTGAACTCCAAAAGTGACACTCACCAATTTACATTAAATAATGTATTATTATCATCTATCTGAATATAGCTAAATATCTAATTTACATTTTTTTTATTCTTAATCCAAGTAACCACAAAAACTTAAAAGTGTATTTGGATTTGAGTTTTTTTTTGAGTTTGCTTATTTTTTTCAAAAATAGTTGAGTAGAGTTCAAACAACGAGAAATAAGGTGAGACCAATGTAAGAAGTTGTCCAGTGAGTAGGAGACAAAAATAATATATTATATTAAGTGTAATGATGAGATAAATAATAAAATATTGGTATAAAAAATGATGTGATATGTTTATTGAATATTTTATTTTTAGAATGATTTGATTATTTCAATGAATATGAATATAGAATTTTAAGGACAAATCCAAAAAAGAATACCCCAATCCCCCTTACAAATACAAAAAAAAAAAAAACTAGAGATATCATTTGGTCGACTAAATATAATATTTTGGAGAATATGAAAAGATGGGACACAGGTCGTGTATATGTACATAAGTTAACAAATTTTTTTATTATTCAGATTTTATAATAAAAAACTAAAAACAGAAATTAATATATATATATATATATGAGTCAAAATTTTATGTAAACTCATCACATGCAATATATTTTAATTATTTTATATTAACATATATATATATATATATATATATATATATATAATAAGCTTAAAAAAGACAAACAAAAAAAGGCTACATATATATTATAATTATACTATGTCTATGTCTTTGTCTATATAAATATAATATATATATAATATTTTATTATATATAGCAATATATTATTAATTATATATTATAATTATTTTATTAAAGATATAATATAATATATCTATAATTATTTATATTAAAATTAATTTAATTGTTAATATTTATCTTGTATTAAAATTATTGTGTTATGTATAATTTTTCTTATATCATCTATAATTTTATTTGAAGTTTTTACGAAAAGTTGTTCATATCTGTTGTTTACAAAAGTTATATATATATATTATATTATGTCTATATCTATATCTATATAAAACTATATATATTAATATATATAATATAATATATTATTAATTATATGTTATATTATATTATATTTATATATAATTATATATGTATTATAATATATTTATAATTATTTATATTAAAAATTAATTTAATTATCAATATTTATCTTGTATTAAAATTATTATATTATTTTTTCAAAAAAAAATTATTATATTATTTATATTTTTATATCATCTATAATTATTGTATTAAAATTATATCATCTATAATTATGTTACGAAAAGTTAACCATTATTGAAGTTGTTTTTGGGATTCACAATTTACACATAAATCCTTTAAAAAAAAAAACAAAGCAAAGAAAAAAAAAAAATACACATACAAAATCACTTTCATCTTCTCCCCTTCTCCCCATTTTTTTATCTACGTATATATCTATATCTATATATATTATATCTATCATGAGTGGTTTTGCACATTTACTCTCTCTTCTCTCTATTTTTTAATCTACATATATATCATCTACACATATGTTATATATTATATTATGACTATATCTATATATAAATATAATATATATAATAATGTATTATTTATTATATAAATATTATAAATAATATAATATATATATATATATATATATAAAATATACAATTATATAAAATTTATAAAAAAAAAATAATAAAATAAATCAAACATCATAATAATAATAATCTAAAATAAATAAAAAAATATTATAATATACATCCCGCACTTAGGACTGGATGTGTATCTAATATTTATATAATTATATATATTATAATATATCTATAATTATTTATATTAAAAATTAATTTAATTGTCAATATTTATCATGTATTAAAACTATTATATTATTTATATGTTTTTTTTATATCATCTATAATAATTGTATTAAAATTATATCATTTATAATTTTTTCACCGAAGGTTAACCATTCTTAAAGTTGTTTAGAGCCATTGTAAATAATAAGATCTTCGTTTTTATCTTTATATAATATTGTTGGTTGACCAATAATTTTATAATCAAATTAAAAAGAGGGGAGGAAAGAATACTAAAGACAGAAAATGAAGTAAAAGAAATGAGAGAAAAAAGAGAAAAAAAAATTGAAATTGTTTTGCTTTCTACTTGGTGAGATTGAAAAAGAGATTCAAAATATATAT
>JAXGGT010000139.1:62035-77755 GCA_035583425.1 Marsdenia floribunda | reverse complement strand
AGATTTAAATATAATCTCAGTTCGAACACTGAAATTTAAATATAATTTCAGAATGAGGTTTAAATACAATCTCAGTTGAACAGATGGAGTTTAAATATAATTTCACCCATTTGGAGGCTTAAATATACCTCCCTCTTGAGATTTAAATATAATCTCAGTTCGAACACTGAAATTTAAATATGATTTCAGGATGAGATTTATATACAATCTCAATTCGGACATATGAAGTTTAAATATAATTCCACCCATTTAGAGACTTAAATATACCTCCCTCTTGAGATTTAAATATAATCTCAGTTCGAACACTGAAATTTAAATATAATTTCAGGATGAGGTTTAAACGCAATCTCAGTTCGGACATATGGAGTTTAAATATAATTCCAACTTATTTTTGAGATTTAAATATAATCTCAATTCGAACACTGAAATTTAATTATAATTTCAGGATGAGGTTTAATACAATCTCAGTTTGGACATATGGAATTTAAATATAATTCCACCTCACTTTTGAGATTTAAATATAATCTCTGTTCGAACACTGAGATTTAAATATAATTTCAGAATGAGATTTAAATACAATCTCAGTTCGAACATATGGAATTTAAATACAATTCCACCTTTGTGGTTTATGCTTTAAACCTCATACTTCATGTGCACATGATTTTCCATTAACATGCACTTTAAGTGCCCATTTTTATAAGTTTAAGTACTGAAATAAAAATTCAGGAACAACCTTAAAAATTGAAGTCAAAGTACTTCTATATTATACTAACTGCCCAAGAAAGTTTGAGCAGTTATAACTACAAACCGACTGTTCAAAGTTATAACAGTATGTAAGTGTCTCAGATTGTTCAAAGCAAAAGACAAAAGTCAGCAAAGAGACAATTCAAAATAATAACCAGATTGCAAGCTCAAACAGTAGCTTCATCAGGAGAACTCTCAAGATCAGTGGTAGAGGCAGTATCAGTTGACATTAATGCTTCAACTCCTAGATTTGGCTCTGCAACATCTTGATTTAGAGGACTTGCAATAAGAAGAGCAGCCGATGAAGATTCTCCTGAGATTAAAACAGGATTCTCATAAGGCACCAATGATTGATTTGGATAAATAAATTCTTGCTCACTTGAAAATTCTTGTGTGGATACTGCTGGCAAATTATCCTCTACAAGGTCCCAAAAATTAGGGACCATGGCTTCAGGAACCTCCCAAGTTCTCCCCTCTCGAGCATCTTCTCTGGCCAAAGATTCAAGATCTTCATCAAGAAAAAGGAACAAAAGTAGCACATTTTCTGGCCTCCTCACATCCAAATGGTTCCAAAAAAACTCTCACTAAAACTGTCTTATCTGGAACCAAAGGCCATATTTGCCTGATGATATGAGCAGCTCCTTTATTGACATACCCATCAGCTGCACCATTCAACTCATCAATGTATGCTTGAGATGACCGAAACTCCTCAATGGCTTGATTTTTAACAAATTCAATATTTGAAGACTCCAGGTGAGACTTCAACAAGGTACACTCCTCAAACAATTTAGCATGTGGCAACTTTAACTCCTCTGTCTCCTTAGACATCTTCAAATTTTCCAATTTCACCTCCTCTAAACTATCCATCCACTCATCCTTCTTATTAGATAATTCAGTCAAGTCTTGTCTTAATTCGGTTTCCTCAACCACCCATTTACTCTTCTCAAACAATAGCTCATTGATTTTCATGTCTTTCTCAATCACTTTCAACTTCCAAGAATCTCTCTCAACCTCAATAGCAGAAAAAGCAGCATTTTGCTTACCTTTCTCTTCTACCTCTTCTTTCAATCTATTTATTTCAACTTCAGCTTGTTCAAGTTTTGTGGACAAGAAATTCTTTTGTCTTAAAACAGAGGCATTCTCAATAGCCAAATCATACAATCTCACCAAACGAGAACTGCAAGTAAACAGTTATATGTCAGTATAAATTATGTCTATTCAAGATGAAACTCTGAGAAGAAACAGAGAAGTAGAATTGAAATTTACCAAATTCAGTAAAGTTCCAGCCTCATTGCCAATCTCCTCAGCTTCTTTTGATTGTAATTCAGTCAAGGTATCAATATCAACAGCTTGAGATATAATGCTGATTCCTAACTGAGTTTTAACATAGGAAGAATTCAAATCTAAATTCTTGATAGTTCGAGCAGATTTAATTATCTCATCTTTCAATGATGTCAAACCATGAGAATTAGTTGGCAATTTGAAACCTGGCTTATGCCAACTCACCATTTTAGTTGGATCATGCATAGGGGCTTTCCCTTTTTCAAGACTTTGTAAAGAAACAGATATTGGAGATGTAGAAGGAATCAAGGATAGAAATTGAAAAGCAGTTTGTTTTGAAGAATGAGGAGTAAGAATGTCAATATTCTCTTCAAATACAGTATCTTCCTCAAGAGCAGATGGAATAGTCTCAGTCTTTTCCTCCACACTCCTTTTCTTCAAAGGAGTAGAGCTGTCCTTCTTTCGTTTGATCAATGGAGTAACCTCTTCAGATTCAGTTTTAGAAGAAACAGTCAGACCTCTTTTCTTGGAGCTTCCTTTGTTTAAAAATTGAGCTTTCTTTGCTTTTTGTCCTCTTGTTGACAAAAAGACAGTTTATTAAGATCAGAAATTATAAAAGATCATGCAAATAACAAGAATATGAAATACCTACTTGTCAATGGTCTATATGGAACAAACATAGACCCTTGCATCTCTTCAGTACACTTTTCTTCAGTAGGCTTCTCTTCAACAGCCTTCTTACTGGCAGCTTTTTTCTTAGAGGCTTTCTTCTCAGCAATTTTGCCCTCTTCAACAATAACAACTACAACTTCTTTAGCCAATCTGACATCCTGTTTCTTGCCAGCAATTGGTGGAATCTTCTTATCTTGAGACAAGTCTCTTTGCAAACACAGTGGAGTAATCCATCTCAGCTACAACAGAAAGAATATAAGTCAGTGCAATTTCATCAAGGGAAGAGGCATATAAAAATAAAAGAATTATGATCAAAGTACCCAAAGATGGAGTGCAAACAAACTTCTTCGCAGCAGTATATAAAGGACATTCATTGCTTAACTTCCTTTCTGAATGGATAGTCCAAAGAGGGTATTCAACATCTTCATAAATTCCTAACATGGATCTATGAGTTTCAGAGCTTCCTATTCCTACACCCTCTAAACTCTCCTCAGTTAGACAATGTTGATGAGAAAAGAACACTTTTTGGTTGACACAATCATCTCCTAAAATTCCTTCAATAGTTGAGATGAATAGTTCTTCAGGAGTAAATTCATATCCTTCATGCACGGGAATAGTGAAAGATTGAATAAGTGGACTGAAAGGCCAACCATTGGAAGACTCAACAACAACCCATTTGTTTCTCCAATTCAGGCATGACATTGAAAAGAGAAACTTTGGCTCTATTTGGTCTGACGGATATAACTCCATCAGCAGCTTTCATCAAGATAAAATAGTACAAAAACAAAGGGACAGATGGCTCAGTACGTAAACGACGACACAAGAAAACAAAATAGGTCATATATAGAATGACATTGGGGTGAAACCATGCAGGTTGACTATGGCATAAATCAAAGACTTCAGTAATGAAAGGATCAATGGGTAGTCTCAGTCTTGCATAAAAATGTGCTAAAGGAATGGGAACAAGAATAGTAGACATGCGTTGCACCTCTTCCATTCTATACAACCTATATTTGGTTAGATCGATATCATATTTTTCTACTAACTCTACAACCTTTTCCTTGGAAGCTACATTGTTACTTAAAGGAAATGTGGCAGAAGTATTCCTCTGAATATCAAAAGTTCCTTCCTTACTGTCTTGAGAACTCATGGTTTGTGCACTATTACCAGCCGATTCCCCCTTGGAGATTAGATGGTGAAAACGCAGGTTAGTAGACAAATTTTCATTGATTATTTGGGATAATGAGTTAACATCGGTACTATCTACCATGTGAGTTTCAAGAGGCAAAGTCATGTCAGCATACCCTAGAGATTCACAAGAAATTTTTTTATATCCATCACCCATTTATCATCTATTCTACGAAGAATCCCCTGATAATCCTTACAAATATGCCACCCATCAGAAAACTTCTCATACAAAATCAGGGTCAGAGGATCGAAAGCCCTAGGAAGTTTTACACATACAGATTTCTTACCCATTCTAGATATACCAAAAAGAAACTCCAGAGACACACTCGAAGATAATTTTTACCTTGAAAACGAACTGGTCAAATGAAAGCTTTTTGCTTTGGTGGAACTGAAACGTCACCAGGCAAGTACAAAATAGGGCTTTCAAAATTCTTGCAAAATGAAGACGACACAAACTATGGGCAAGAACAAACAAAAAGGGACTAGCTGTGTACAAGCCTCGATAGCAATTTGAGCACTTGAGAAGTTGACAGAAAGAACTACGGAAAACGAAAAGGCAGTTTCGAAAAGGAGGGAAGAGGTTGGTAGCAGTTTAAAGAAGTTTTATTTGAATAAATACTCCTTTGCTAGGGGAAAGATACCTGAAAAATCCACACTCATAAAATAAAAATATTTTATTTGAGAGTAGAGGGGGCCACTGAAGAGAATATACCACTTGTCAGAATGAAATTGACAGCTATAATTATCAGCTCACTCAGTCACCTCACCTCACCAGAAAAGGCGAATTCTCACCTTGACAAGCAGGGTGAAATGCCGAATTGATAAGATGAAAAGGTGAGAACAAAACGATGTCAAGTCACCTAGACCAACAAACATTTGCCTCTCATGATTATAAATATTAATCATACAAATATATTATGACCAATCAAAGGTCAATACAAGAATGCTATTACAAAAGCTTGCCTTACAAGAAACACATATTACTTGTCCTACAAGCTTGACCCACGAACTTGTCCTACAAGCTTCTTATACTTGGGGGCCAAGAAAGGTAATGCTTTCTCTCTATAAATACAACACAATTTTGATCTCCTACTATTAATCTCTTTGGAGGGGCAAAAAAGGAGACACCCTCTCCGGTTTGTCTTGTTTTTCAGGTGGTAGCCGATTCAACATCTCTTCTCAGATATATCAACTTCATCTTTGGATTATAAGTGGTTCTCCATCTTCAATTCAAAGGTTGGTGATCTTCCGTCCACTCTTTCAACTCGTTCAATCTTCAACTTTCGGTTCGCGGGCTGATTACATCATCAGAGTCGATTGAGTTGGAGTTCAGAATGTAGTGCGATATGCCCACAAAGCTTCTTCAACCCTCTCATGCCAATCTTTCTTTGATTTAGTGACCACTTTCTTCGACAGGTTACAAAGAGTTTTATTGAAGGCTTCAGCTAATCCATTGGCAACTACATAATACATCGACAAAAAGAACTGCTTAAGCTCAAATCTGTCACAAAGTTGCTTCATCAGGCTATTGCGGAAGGGCTTGCCATTGTCTATGATGATATATCTCGGAACTCCATAGCGAAAGATAATGTTTACACGAATGAAGTTTACAACAGTCTCTTTTTTCACCAAGCAATCTTTCACTATGGTAGGCTAATAATATCCCATTCTCTTTATTCGAAAATGCAGCTTTGGTCCGGATTGATGAGCTCCACAAATCCCAGAATGACCTTCTTCCAAATGCTTTATTTATTTTATCACCTGCTAAGCATCGCAAGAGTAGTCCTTCAAACGAGCGTTGATAAAGTACTTGTTTGAAATAAACAAATCTCGGTGCTTGCCGGCGAACGTCACTTTTCTTCCTTGAATCTTCTGGTAAAATACCATAAGCCAAGTAGTCAATAATTGATCGCCGCCAGTCCTCTTCTTCAGTGACAGAAATGGCATTGACAAGTTTCAAGTCTTCATCATCACTGTCGCCTTCTTCAATGTCAAACAATGGAGGTACAACCCAACTTTGACAAACAGGTATTTGAATACCTGAACTTGGTAATGCAAGGACTGAAACTAGTTTAGCTAATGCATCTGCTTGTTGGTTATCTTTTCTTGGAACATGTGCAAGGGAGACATCACCCAACCATCCAATCATTCTTTCAGCATAGTCATGATACGGGATCAGCTCAGGCTTCTTCACTTCATACTCACCAAGGAGTTGATTGATTACTAGTTCCGAGTCTCCGTAAACTTCAAGTTGCAATTGTTTCATGTCTATGGCTATCTCCAAACCAAGGATGAGAGCTTGGTATTCTGCCATGTTATTGGAACATCGTTGCATCAATGCAAATGAGTATGGTAAAACATTTTCATCGGGTGTAATGAAGACTATCCCAGAGCTAGAACCATGTTGATGTGTAGCTCCATCGAAGTACATCTTCCAAGGAGGCATGACTTCAATCAAAAAAACGTCTTCATCAGGTAAGTCATCAGTCAATTCCCATTCTATAGGTATAGGATGATCAGCTAAGAAATCTGCCAGGACTTGACCTTTTACGGCCTTTTGCGGAACGTAAATTATATCAAATTATTGCAGTCGTAGATACCACCTAGCCAAACGATCAGACAATACTGGCTTCACTATCACATACTTGATTGGATTTGCTTTGGAGATCAATTTCACTGTATGAGCTTGGAAATAATACTTTAACTTTTGAATGACGAATACAAGAGCCAAACACAACTTCTCGATAGGTGAGTACTTCATTCATTTGGCGTCATCATTCGACTTAAATAGTACAAGGTGCTTTCTTTCCCCTTTTCATTTTCTTGTGCAAGCAAGGCTCCAACAGAACATTCTTGAGCAGCAATGTAAAGTAACAAAGGCTTTCCAGGAATCGGTGTAGCCAACACTAGATAATTTATCAGGTAAGATTTTATACTTTTAAAAGTATTACTGCATGCTTTATCCCATTCAAATGGCTCATTCTTTCGTGTTAATCGATTGAATGGCTGACATCTGTCTGCTAAATTTGAAATGAATCGTCATAGATATGCCAAACTACCTTGCAAACTTCTCACCTCATGCACATTGCGCGGCTCGGGCATGTTCAGGATTGCATCAACCTTTGCTTGGTCAATCTCAATACCTCGGTGACGTACAATGAATCCAAGAAATTCTCCAGAGGTAACTCCAAGTGCACATTTCAAAGGATTCATCTTCAGTTGATAACGACGAAGTCGTTGGAACACATTCCTCAAATCTTTAAGATGATTTTATCTCTTCTTTGACTTTACGACCAGATCATCCACATAACATTCAACATGTTTATGTAACATATCATCAAAGATCTTCTGCATTGCTCTTTGGTAAGTTGCTCCAGCATTTTTTAATCCAAACGACATCACCTTGTAACAGTAAATACCCTTGGGAGTTCTGAATACAGTCTTTTCCTCATCTTCGGGTGCCATGCAAATTTGGTTGTATCCAGATGACCCATCCATGAAAGATAATGCTTCATGCCCATTTGTTGCATCTACCATGAACTCTGTAATAGGAAGTGGGAAGTCATCCTTCGGACAGACATTGTTCAAGTATCTAAAATCGACACAAACTCAAATCTGTCTATTCTTCTTTCTCACAGGTACAATACTAGATATCCATGTCGGATATTTGACTTCTCGTATGAACCCAGCTTCAATGAGTTTATTCACTTCACTTTCTATTGATGGGATTAGTTCCGGTCAAAAGCGACGTTGAGCTTGCTTCACAGGCCTTGCCCCTTGTTTGGTGGATAAGTGTTGAATAGTAACTTTAGGATCCAGTCCTAGCATTTCTTTATACGACCAAGTAAACACATCCTTGAACTCATGTAAGAGTTCAATATACTCCTTCTCTTCTTCTGTTGACAAAAGAGCACTGATGTAGATTGGTTTGTGATCGTCCTCGGTTCCTAGATTGACTTCCTTCAACTTGTCAACAGTAGCCTTCACACCTTCATCAAGTTTAGGTGGACCATCCTTAGCATCTTCTTCTTCAGCATGTTCTTATCGACAACAGTGACATGGTATGATGATCCCACACTTTCTTCGTCTTCTTCCTTCGGCTCAGTACACACCATTGTGTGAAACTTTGCTTTCAACACTGAACCGTAGTTTACAACAAGAATTTGACTCCTTTTCGTTCTCGAAGGAATCCTACTGTATACTTTCCTCCAACAGGCAGAATTTTTATGTTTCTGGATCTTCTTTGAAGTACAAGATATGTCATATCTCCTATGTGTAGGTTCTTCTGTTACTGCTGGTGATATTCTATCAAACACAAAAGTTCGTGTATTAACTTTCCTTCGGTGATCAAAGGAGAAGTTTTCTTCTACATATGATTCTTCATCTTCAACATAAATGTAACAATTTAAGGCACGTTTTATAGCAATTTGGATTGGGAAAGGTTGGACATATCCGAGGCCAACACGAGAGTTCTTTGGCACTTTATTGCTTCCTTGTGCTTTTGGATCAATTGCTGCCACAGGTAATGTTCCCAACTTACCTTTTGATTGACTATTATATCCAGCCTTTGCCAGTAGTCTAAAAGCATTGAGATCAAATCCTTCTTGAGTCCTCCTATTAAGTAATTGATCATGCTCGAATTTTTCCCCTTCCACCGGACGTACAAACTCTTTCAATGCTTCAACTTTCATGAAAGGTGATTGTCCTTCTTTCCTCATTGACCTAGGAACATAACACAAAACGTTAGAAGAAGATTCTTTCTTCATATTGTTCCTTTGCTTTTGTGTGTTTGTAGCATGCTCCACAATCGTTATAGCTTTCTCTGTCAACAATGACTGTCCCTTGAAAGATGAATTATCTTGTTGTTCTTCCACCTTTACTGGTACTGATCGTTCCTCATGGGGCTCTACAGATTTACCACGGAGATAAAATTTGGCATCTGCAATGTATGCTTCAGCTTCAATAAAAGGTTTATCATCTACCACCACCCTTTTCACAGTACCATTGCTCAAATATTTAAGACATTGATGCAATGTTGAAGGTACCACTCCATTATCGTGCAGCCATGGTCTTCCTAACAACATATTATAGGAAGTCTTGCAATCCACTACGAGAAGAAGCACACTTGAAACGATTTCATCAATTAGGAGATCAAGTCTGATCGCACCAATAGCTCTTTTCCAGCCTTAGTTGAATCCTTGTATCATAAGACGACTTTGCAAGAGTTCTTCAACATGAATGTCATATTCCTTCAATATGCGAAGTGGGAGAATATTGACTGCAGAACCTCCATCCAGTAGTATTTTGTTCATCCTCTTCTGACGCACATATCCAAACACGAACAACGGTCTATTATGCAGCTTTGATCCCAACAAGAGATCATCATTAGTAAAATTTATTGAAGTCACGCAAGTGTCTGCTATCGAAGGTAAATCATCTTTCTTTGCAGAATGTTCGCCAAGTGATAGTTCTTTAGCATTGCCAACTCCATCAGCATGTATGATCAAACACGATGCCGGTAACCACTTTTGGAAGAAGAGTTGATTCTTCCGACATTTGACTGACGTACAACTATCATCAACATCAATAGTGTCTGCAGCTCTTGGAACTTCAGCTATTCCTTTGCGATGAATATCATTTACTTCAACTTCCTCCAGTTCAAGTTGGGTAGAATTGATCAAAGTGCATGGTGATGACAGAACATCTTCGGAAGATTCCTTTGTGCTTGTACGCAGAGGAGAGTCGAGCAAGATACTTGTCTAGTTAGCAGTTACCTTTTCTTCCTCCAGCAGTATTTGTCCTTTGCAAGCCAAATCTATTACCTTGTCCTTGAAGACGAAGTATTGCTCGATAGGATGACAAATAAGACGATGGTACTTGCAGTAATTTGGATCACCAGCCCGACTCGCCAGTCCCAGTCGTTTCATTTCAGGTAATTCAATCAATCTAGCACTCAACATATCTTCGAACATTTCTGACACATCTAAATCAAGGAAGGGATAACTCTTCCCTTGTCTTTCCTCTAATGTCGGCTTTCGCTTCGGCAACCTTGATGGAATGTCATTCTTCTCTGCAAAGTTCTTGCTTACTTTCGTTTCTATTCTGACTAGAGAGACAGTTGTTGTAAAAGACTCCTTCACCTCGGACTTAGACAAATGTTTATTCGTCTTTTTGAAATCTTGTTTGTCTTTTCTGCGTGGTTCAGCAACAAAGTTTCCTTGATCTCCATGAGTTTTAATGCTTAACTCCATGTCATGGGTGCGGGTGGCTAATTCTTCGAACGTGTTTGGTTGAACTCCTTTCAGGGTGTACTGTAGGCTCTAATGCATTCCTTGAATGCACATTTCGATGGCTGACTTCTCTCATAGTCGATCCCTGCAATCCAAGCTCAAACTCCTCTATTGATTGATGTAGTCAACAACAGGTTCATCTTTCCACTGTTTGGCATGACCGAGTTCAAGCATACTTACAGTTCGTCTGGTAATGTACAAGCGATTCAAGAATTTTATCTCAAGTTGATTCCAACTGTCAATTGATCCCGGTGTCAAGTCAGTATACCAATCAAAGGCATTTCCTTTGAGTGATTGGACAAATTGCCTAACCAGAAGATCTCCTTTCGTTCCGACATTATTGCACGTTTCCACAAAATGAGCGACATACTGCTTAGGATTACCTTTGCCGTCAAACTGTTGCAGTTTTGGAGGTTGATAACCTGCAGGCATTCTCAAATTATCAATCCTCCTTGAATATGGTTTGGAATATGCAAAGGAAGATCTTGAACTTCCTTCATATCTGTCCTTTATCGTTCCCTCGATAAACTTCTTGAGTTCATCGATGGGAATAGATCCATCCGCTGAAACACGAACACTTCTTTCTTGTTTAACTGTCTCAAATCCATCAGCATATTTGGACTCCTTTTCAGCAGTCTTGATGGTTCTGACATCATTGGATCCTTCTTGCTTGGACGTAGCATTTTTCTGTGCTTCTTTAGCACGCCTTTGTGCAGTTTGACTGGACTCACCACTATTTGCTCATTAACTAAACAATCACACGATCTTGATTTGTTGCATGCATCGCAAGATTCTCCACCAGTTTTGTCAGATTTGCCAGTTGCTCCTCTATGGTTGAAGCGCCTGCCATCATGACCGGCATCACCGCAGTACTTGCAGAGGAATTGCCAGGATCATCATTATCCACAACTGAATTTCCATAACTGGCATATGTGGAGTCCGTGAGAAGATCTTCATCGTCTAACTCAAACTTGTCTAAATCAGAATTGTGTTCCAACAACGACAGTGTTATTTGAACCATCTTACCTACATTGCCATTGGTTGGATTCTGCACAAGAGCAACATCAAAGCAAGGGTTATCATATTTGAGGGTTGAACTGCCAACAACTTGCATTTCCAAAGCAAGAAACATCCTTCCTTTGCTTCGAGTGGTGGGTCTAACATATGTATCAGATATCACAACGCCAGTGCCGGTATCAGAAGTGACACTCTTTGAAACAGCCTTGTTGATGCCTTCATTCTTTGACTCCATTGATGGTATTTGACAAAAAAGAGACGAGGGGTGGGGAAATCCCACTGGGCGTGCTAAATTTGTGGACAGTGATTTCTCGTCTACAAAATTAAAATTAAAATAATGCAAATTGAAATCAATGTAAAACTTATATTTTATTAATTTGAATATGGGTCACAATCTCCTATTTGGTCCGTTGATTCTTCTTGTCAATAGATTCGAGGACCGTTTGGGCTTAATCACGACCTTGATTTGATATCCTCAAGGGCCATTTGGGCTTGTTCTTGAAGATGGATTTGATATCTTCGAGGGTCTTTGGACTTGATCTCGGAATGAATTTGATATGAATCTGAGGATCTTTGGACTTAATCTCGGGATGGATTTGGACTTGGAAGTGGAAAGATCTAATATGACAGAACTTCTCTACATCCAAGAGTTGTGTTATTGTATATGTTTGAAGCTCTCCCTTGGCCTTCTATTTATGAAAGAAATGGAGCCACATCACCTTGCCACGTGTCAACCTGTGGTTCGTCACAGTAAATATAAAAGTTAATTAGTAATTAATAACAAGTAAATGGTAATTAGGGTAAAGTAAAAGGGTAATTAGTAAATAAAAGTAAAAGTTAATTAGGTGGAAATTTTGTTACCACAAAATTACTATTTTCAAAAATCACAACATTTTACTATCTACAGTCTGTTTGGATAACCACTAAATTAGAAAAAAATGAATTATTTGAGACAAACTTTCATTCAAAATGAAAGTTGTCTCCCACTTTTTTTAAATTGAATTTTATGTTGGAAAAAGTGGGGTTAAATATATAGGTTTTATAGGTGTAATTATTGTGTGTAAGAAATTTTTTTTGTTTAGAAAAATGTGGGTAATATTATTTTAGGAAAATTGGACATTTTAGTCCCCATTTTATTTTCGTTTGGAAGAATTAGTCCCTATATTTTTTTCATTAACTTTTGAGCCCCCAAATAATGGATTGGATAAATAAGTCTTTATGATCATATTTTTTACATATTTTTGATATCAAAAGTCACATAATTTGCATGTATAAATTTTTTGAATGGGTAAAAATACTTTTATTTAATAGCACTTGTAAATTGCATGAATTTTGGCATAAAAAATTGGAAAAAATATGTCTAAAAGGACTTATTTATCCAATTATTTTTAATTTGGGGACTAAAAAAGTTTTAAAAAAACATAGGGACTAATTCTTCCAAATGAAAATAAAATGGGGACTAAAATGTCCAATTTTCCTATTATTTTATTAATAATATGTATATATTTTTTAATAAAGTGGAGTCCACAATACAATATGTGGTAGGCCTAGTGGAAGAAAATAGGGAACAAACTTGAATTGAAAAAAAATGATGTCCAAATATGTAGAGTTATTGGAAAACCAAAATTCTCACTCAACTCTAAAATGAAGCTTAACCAAACACACCCTTAACCTTTTAAATCATAAGTGTAATTGCTATCTACTAAATTAAACCATCTTGTTACATATATATATACTCCAAAAAATTGTTTCTAAAAGAAATTATGTATGATTAAAAAATAATCTTATTCTCACTCTTTAATAACTAACTATTCATTTTCATTTAAATGATTCATTATATAAGAAATAAATTAGGATTATTATATGATTTGAATCCTAAACTACAATTTATTATCTATTAAGTTCCTTAAATTTAAACTTTAGTTACTAAAGTTTCAATTTCACTATAATTTATCCATTAATGTTTCTATAACCAATCCATTTAAGAATTAAAAGGACTTTAATGAATAAACGGGAACTTTATTGGCTAAAATTTAAATATAGATACATTAATAGATAGTAGAATGTATTCAAATAATAATCCAATAAATTAGGAATATCATTAGGTATATGAATTAATTTCTCATTATATATATATATATATATTCTGTCTAAAACTTCTTGATATTTGATAATCTCACTTTGAACTTCAACTAAAATCAAGTTTAGGGTTCATACTTATTATTATTATTATTTTTTCCTTTTTCGATTTTAATACCAATTTTTCAATTTATAATAAAATTCAAATTCAAAATATTACTAATACCAATTCAACCAACCAGTGGTGAGTTATATTCATATATTTATACATATAGCAATAAATATAATTTGAATAGATTATTTAGATGTAAGCAACCACTTTCAATCTTCAATCCCAATGCTTTTGAAGGTGAATAGGTACAAACCTTTTTTATTCTAACAAAATAGATACGATTAAAAATTTATTAATTCTATTTCGTATATTTGTTCATAGGTAAGAGGGAATATATTCATGCATTTCAGAGGATTTTTAAGCTTCGATACACACACACACATATGTATACACACACATATGTATACCCTAATTATGTTTTTTTTTTTTAATCTATTATTCTTATACACATAGTTGAAATTCAGTATAAGATTATCCCTAATGAAATTTGAACTTAAGGCCTTTACGTGACAAGTCAAATAAAGGTATTTAAGTAAAAAAAAGTTAGTCACAGTTACAATCGGACTACCACATTGTTTTTCCTACGTGTAGCAATATTTAACTCGACACAAACACAATATGAAATTAGCGGGTAAGGTAATTACACATATAAAATTTGACTATTTCATATATTTCTTCAGAGGTAAGAGGGAAACAATATATTCATGCATTGCAGATGATTTTTAAGCTTCGATACACACACACATATACCCTAATTATTTATTTATTTATTTATTTTGGTAACCTATTATTCTTATACACAACTAAAATTCAATATAAGACCAATTCTAATAATATTCGAATTTAAGACTTTTACATGGCAAATTAAATAGAGATACTTAAGTAAAAAAAATCAACCATAATTACAACCAAACTACCATTTTATTTTCCTTATTATGTATTTTTAGATATCAAAGAAATGTTAGATAACCAACATAAACATTATATTGAGTGTGTTGTGACGAATTTTAAAAGGTGACTCACATGTTAAGCATTAGAATTGAAAGAAGGCCCAATCCAGGTCTATATCAGAACACTTGTATCAGCCCATAAAGGGAAAAAACAAAAATTAAAAGGTTATTGGCAAACTATTCTCAATCATCTATTGCATTCGACAATAGACACTGTTAATATAAATATAACAAATTGTTGGTTGAATTGGTATACAAAGTGAGTGTCGTACCACTAAACCAAAGGCTACTTGATAATTTCTCTCCTCTTTGCTCTTTTTATAGAATCTTCAAACTACAAATATTTTTAACCAGTTAGTAGTTCAATTAGTAAAATTGTTTTTATTTAGTTTTTTTCACCAAACTATTAAGTGAAAAATTTTAAGTTCAACATACGTTTAGAGATAATTTTATATAATATTTTAGTCATATGTTGTAATTTTGAAATTTTTTCCATAAATTCCTCTTGAATTAGTCGATAAAGATCAAAGATAGAAAAACTATTTTTTCAAAGAATTTACACTAAAACTTGTGAGAATTTTATTATTAAAATAAAATTTAAATTCAAATGTTTAAAATTAATATATATATATATATATAGATATATTATTATGAATTATGTTCTATCTAGGAGATTTCTAAATAGCTATTAATAAGGAATTAAAGTCTTTTATTCAATAAGTTTTTTAAACTCGTGAAACACTCCTAAAATGTGTTAAAGTGGACAATATTATTGAACTATTTAATATATATATATATATATATATATATATATTAAATTTCAAAATATTCATTAAAATTTAAATATTAGCAATAATGAATCACATATTTTAAAGTAAAATAAAATAAAAGAAAAGAAAAATTATTAAATGTGGTACAATTAAAGGTGAGAATCAAGCCAGAAATTCACTTTTTTTTTTTTTTTTTTTTTTAATTTTGAGTCCAGAAGGTGTAGCTCGATTGGTAATAATTTCACTGAGTTCGAGATATGATAAAGATAAAAATGCCTAAAATTTTAAAGGAAAAAAAAAATTCAAGATTTTATATATTTAACAAATTTAGTATCAATGAAGAAACATATGAAAAGGAAGCAGAGAGAGATAGAGGGGAAAAAATACAAAAAAAAAAAAAAAAAAAAAGAAGAGCATGACGGTGAATTCAACTATATTCACGAAAGTCAAAGACAAAATTATGACAAATTAACTAAAAATGATGAAAATTTTTAATGATAAATATCCTGCATTCTTTATTTGAGACGAAAACATTAATATTTTTTTTAATTGATATTTATTTTACAAATAAATGGGAAGTTTATATATATATATATATATATATATATGTATATCAA
>JAXGGT010000139.1:17022-56054 GCA_035583425.1 Marsdenia floribunda | reverse complement strand
AAAGAACTAAATTGAGGATTTATCCAAAAAAATTCTTATTGCCTTATTGGTCTTAACTAATTAGAAACTAAAGGGGCTTATTCAACTCCTCCACTCCGGTGACCTCTCATATCCAACCACGTATCATTTTCCCACAATTTCCAGTTTACAGTTTAGCCTTAGCAAACCCAGTGGGGCCCATTCCGCAATTATCATCCCCTTCTTCATTTAAATTCTCCCTCCCATTTTTTTTCTCCACTTTTCTCTCTTTTATACGTCCACCAGCTTTCTCTCGTTTCTCCCTCCGCCAAGTACGTTAGCTGCTATACGTTCGTCCACTCATCAATCAATCCTCCATTTTCTTCTCTCTTCTTCTCCATCCATCCACTAACTCATCATCAACAGAAAAGTTTTGAGTAATTCTAATGCTGGAATTTGCAGGTCTTCTCCATCCCGGCCCAATGTAAGATCTTCTCATTCTTCAGTTGTTTCAATATTTGTGTGTATTTTGAATCTCTCTCTATATACATATGTATGCGTGTGTCTATGATTTTGAATTTCTTATCGGCAAAAGCTCCAAAAATATTGAGGAAAAGAAACGTTTTCCATATTGATGTGTTTAACTATATGAGGTTTTTTGGTACATGGTTAATTATGAAAAATGTTGTATTGGCTTTTTTTTTTCCTCCTTTTTCTGTATATATGAGATCAGAATATATGATGTGATCAATGTAGTTTCGGAAGCAAAGAGAAGAGCAGAGGGGGTCACTTCAGAAGATAGGATAGCTAGTTAGGACAGCGAGAAAGGAGAACAGCAGTATACAGAAGAAAAGTTCAGGAAAAAAAAAACGAGGAAAAATGTCATCAGCGGCGGGACAGGAGTCGGGGCCGCTTTCGTCCTTGACAAGGCGGCCTTCGCGGAGTGCTGCTACTACTACCTTCTCCATGGAGGTTTTTGATAATGAAGTGGTTCCGTCTGCTCTCCAGTCTATTGCTCCCATCTTACGTGTGGCTGCGGAAGTCCAAAACGAGCGCCCTCGTGTCGCGTATCTATGTGCGTCGGCATTTTCTCTCATCAAGTTAAATAGTTATAAAAATTTGATGTATTTTGATTCATCAGGATGTTTATCAATGTATCAATAGGTCGGTTCTATGCATTTGAGAAGGCACACAGGTTGGATCCCACATCTAGTGGGCGAGGAGTACGGCAGTTCAAGACAGGTCTCCTTCAGCGATTAGAGCGGGTATGATTTTGTTGAAAACAACCTCTACTTCTTTTTCTCATTTTTTGTGTAAGTTAGTGATCGGAGAAAAGCAAAATTTAGACAACAAATTAACGATTGTATATTTAATTCAGCGATTAGTTGTTCATTTTCATCTCCAACGGATGTTGAACATAGTGCTCCTACTATTTGGCAAAAGGAGGGGGGGGGGGGGGGCAAAAGAAAATTTGTGATAAACGACGTACACATTCTCTCTCCTCCCAAATAAATTTAAGCGCTTTGAGCTTAAGCTTTAGTTAGTATGAGAGTGAGTTTGACCATTTTATCCCCATTTGATTGTTATTCACGTTTCTGACTCCTAGTTAAAAATTTGTGTGGGGCTGTTTTTAGAGGAGGGGCAATTTAACAGATTCGCACCTTCTTCACTCAAGGGTTACTTATTCTCATTAAATTGGAGCGTAACGATCTGTTCTAGACACAACACTTGCACAAATTTGAAGAAGGATTTGAAAACATGTCTTCAATTTTGGGAATAAAATTTATAAATATATTGATTTATGAAGGCAAGAGGATTCTTTGGGTTAAGAGATTATGGCGGGAGAGAGTACGGGAGAGAATTGTTTATTGATATGGGAATTTTGCTCTGAAAACAATAAAAGGAAAAAGAGGCAAAAAAAATTGTGCCGGGAATTGGGTGGAGGAATAATGATTAAACTAAAGCAAGTGCAAATAATCGAATGAAGATATCGGGGTAAACGCCAAGGGTTTATCGAAAACTCAGGCGGAGTTAATGAAGCTGGGGAGTACGTGAATCCACTGAATGGCTTTGTTAGTTTTGCTTATAGCCCACACACTATCCAGGTCCTCAGGTTTCCCCCTTATGCATTGCTCTATATTGTTTCTGAATTGGGAATGACATTTCCAGAATGATTGACATTATTTCGTTCAGGTTTCTAGATTTTGTTTATTTCTAGAAATTCAGTATGTATTTCTGTGTTATTCCCAGCAACATCTGAGTCATTTAATTTTCTCAAGGGCATTGTTTCATTTTCTTAAACTGACATAGAATAATTCTTGTATCTAGGACAATGCATCAAGTCTTGCTTCCAGAGTCAAAAAGACTGATGCAAGGGAGATTGAGAGCTTCTACAAACAATACTACGAGCACTATGTTGTGGCCCTCAACAAGGGTGAACAAGCTGATAGGTACTGGAATCTTTTTCTGCTATTATTGCTGTTTAAGCATGCATTGCAATCTTCAATCTGGATTCATGTAGTGGTCCAATCTTTAACAGAGCTCAGCTTGGAAAGGCTTACCAGACTGCTGGAGTGCTTTTTGAAGTGCTTTGTGCTGTTAACAAGACTGAAAAAGTGGAAGAAGTTTCTGCTGAGGTCAGATGATATAAAATTTAATTGCCTCATTAAATTCAAAAATTATTTCACATGTATTCAGACCCTAGCATGGGAAGTTCAAAAATGTCATATTACCTGTTAAAAATAGATTATGGCAGCTGCAAATGATGTCCAAGCCAAGAAAGAAATCTATGCTCCCTATAACATTCTTCCTGTGGACTCTGCTGGGGCATCTCAGTGCATCATGCAGCTGGAAGAGGTAACGGATCTGCCTTAACTCAATAGGGTGTCAAATCTATAAAATTTTTTGATCATAGGATATAACATAGTAGTTGATTATCTTTGCACCAGGTTAAAGCTGCTGTTGCTGCTCTTTGGAACACACGAGGCTTGAGTTGGCCAGCATCATTTGAGCAGCAAAGACAGAAATCAGGGGAGTTGGATCTGCTTGATTGGCTTTGGGCTATGTTTGGTTTCCAGGCATGTAACTTTGATCTAAATCATGTAAAGTATAAGATTAATATTCTCAATTGGGTCATTAGACAGTTGATAATTTGTTAATGCCTTTTTTATTTTATTTTTGTTATGTCTATAGAGGGATAATGTCCGAAACCAAAGGGAGCATTTAATCCTTATGCTTGCAAATATTCATATACGGCTAACACCTAAGCCTGAGCCTCTGAACAAGGTATGTGATACTTTATCTTGTAAGGCTGGAGAAGTATAGAGAATTAATAGAGAGATAACTTCTATTATTAAATATTCTATCTTTATATTTGTTCACACTCTAGCTTTCCTACTCATAGATTTGAACTATGATTTGGCATAAATGTATTAGTGCTTCCTCCTTGTCCTACTTCTTGCATTTTTTCTAGGATTCATAACTTTATGTTTTTTCAGCTTGATGATCGTGCAGTTGATGCTCTCATGAACAAGCTTTTCAAAAACTACAAAACTTGGTGCAAATACTTGGGGCGAAAACATAGCTTAAGGTGAGATGAAATTTCACTTTGTTGCTTTCTTGTATCATACTTAGAATTTATTCTTCTGAGATAAACTCTGTACCTCATATTTTTTCTATTCTAGGTTACCTCAAGGGCAACAGGAAGTGCAGCAAAGGAAAATACTTTACATGGGTCTCTATCTTCTGATATGGGGTGAAGCTGCTAATGTACGCTTCATGCCAGAGTGCCTGTGCTATATATTCCACAATGTGAGTAGTCTATTCAACTCTGTATTTTCTTTGTCACCCAGTCATTAACTTTTTGCATGCATGTCTACATGGTCCTAAGATGGCACTAAAAATCTATTTTCAGATGGCATATGAACTGCATGGTCTGTTAGCTGGAAATGTCAGCATTGTCACTGGAGAAAATATCAAACCTTCTTATGGTGGGGATGATGAATCTTTTCTTCGGAAGGTCATAACACCAATATACCGAGTTATAGAAAAGGTATTTCTTACTTGTATATATGCATCAGAATTTGTAAAAGATTAATAACCCTGTCCTAGAAATCATAATGTCTTGTATTGCTACAGGAATCAAAAAAAGGCAAACATGGGAAAGCCCCACACTCAAGTTGGTGTAACTATGATGACCTCAATGAATATTTCTGGTATGAAATTAAGAAATTTCCAAATTTGAATCATACAAAGCTTCAGTTTCTTTTGGAGGACTAAATGGCCAATATTTCCAGGTCATCTGATTGCTTCTCTTTGGGTTGGCCTATGCGAGATGATGGTGATTTCTTCAAATCTACGCGAGATGCTGCACAAGTATGTTTTCTATTTTTGCTGTTTTCTTGCTTTCCGTAGATTGTTTTGCTGCTTTTTATCTTAATGTGAGTAATATGTCAGGGACAAGGAACTCCTGCTAAAAAGCCTGGAAATACAGGAAAATCCTATTTTGTTGAGAGTAGAACATTTTGGCATACCTTTCGAAGTTTTGATCGTCTATGGACATTTTTCATACTTGCTCTTCAGGTAAATGATTGTTGCTATTCAAAATGTTCTCCTTCTCCAGTGTTTGTATTAACTTTTGATGTTCTGCTATTTGTTGCAGGCCATGATCATTATTGCTTGGAATGATATCTCCTTGTTAGATTTGTTTCGGAAGGATGTCTTGTATGATGTGTCCAGTATTTTCATCACTGCAGCTTTTCTACGTTTGCTTCAGAGTATGTATTCCTTATTTGGATACTGTATGAGAATAACTGTGAGGTCAGAAGTTCATTCATTTATTTATTTTTTGTAAGTAACATAGTAGAAGTTGTGGAACTTCATAAGGATTTTTTCACCCTGTGATTTTTCACTTTTTGTCATATTTATTATTATTTTCCTGAAAATCATCTAAGCTATTGAAGCAACGGAATTGAGATAATGGCTTCTGGAATTTGTATCATCATGGCAACCTTTTCCTTCTTTTATTTCTTTATCACATTCTTTACTACTTGTTCAGGCTTCACGGTCCTCTCTTCTTTGTTTGGTACCTGATAATATCTTATTCTCACAAATAATCTTTAGATAAAACAGTGATTTACAGACATAGCAAATTCAAACTCTTGATTGGTTATAACTGGGAATTCATTTCTCTAAGTACAGATGTTCTTCTGAATGAAGTACAATAAAGGATTTGAATCTGTAATAAAAAGAGACAAAGTAACAGGATGACCTGTAATTCTCATACAAAAACTTGCCAAGTTCTGATGTTCAGGCATGATCTCTATTTGACTGGAGGTCAAATGTGACTTGGATGATTAGAATTATTTCAGACCAAAGCCTGTATATATTGATATTTTAACTCAAAAGTCTTGGCCATCATATTTTTTATTTGAAATTAGTAAAAGAAAAAAAAAAAAAAGAAAAGTTTGATGCCATCAACATAGCTACATTTCTCATATTTTCTTGACATTGTTCATGAATTAGAACTGATGAATGAATGGAAAACATTCATAAGATCAATGAAAACTGTTATAGAAATGGACAAGAAAATATAATCAGGGAACACAAGCACAACCTACATCCAAAGTTTATATCTATACTTGCATTATCAGGGCATATTACCACCTTTGCATTTCAGTAATCATTTAATATTAATTCTTAGAGCAGAAAAATTTTGTTTCTTATTTTCCTTTCTTTTGAAGTATCTGTTTGTCAAATGTTCCACTGAAAGTATAACTCAAATTTGCTTATTCATCTTTCTGGTTTTACATACTATAAACAATCCAGAATACTATTATTATTTATTTTGAGATATCTGAGCATCAGGAACATATCTTAATTGGAAAATTAACAATTCTAGCAAATGTACTAGGTATTTTGGACTTCATATTGAACTTTCCGGGATATCATAGATGGAGATTCACAGATGTCTTAAGGAACATTCTCAAGATAATTGTCAGCCTTGCATGGACCATCATCCTTCCATTGTGTTATCTCCATCAGAACAACAACTTTTCATTTGGGAAAATCAAAGATATGCTATCGTTTCTTGATAAAGTTAAGGGCATTCCTCCGTTATATATGATAGCTGTGATCATATATCTGCTGCCAAATTTTCTGGCTGCAGTCCTTTTCATTTTTCCAATGCTTCGGCGTTGGATTGAAAACTCTGATTGGGTTATTGTAAGATTTCTGCTTTGGTGGTCACAGGTATGGTTATTTTCTTTTCCTTCACTTACTACGAATGATTTATTGGATCTCTTTTAGGTTCTAATAAATGCCATTATTCTCTCTGTTAGTGTTATCTTACTTTTGAAATTACAAGTTTGCATTGGTTTTCTAAAACCATTTATAGGTCAAGGTAGTAATGTTCCACAAAAAGGAAAATATGCTTCTTGTTTTAACTGTGATGTGATTTTCCTCTGCCAAGTAAGAACCTTATATTTATTTCAATTTCCATACTTTGTAAACCAAAGATATTAAGCCTGGCTTTTAAATTTTCATGATCTTGTATGACACATACGTCGATGTAGTTATGGTCATGCAGACTGGTTACATAGTATGCATACTATCTAAACCTATAAAAATTAAAATATTCATTGTAACAAGGAATCAGTTAGTTTGGCAAAATAATGTCTTTGATGCATAAATGATTTTAGGATGCTATTGAGGGCAGACTTTAGGTAATACAGGGGCCGTAAGTTTGAAAAGTTGCAATTTACTATGTCCAGTCTCCATCATCTTAGTTAGTAAAAATTTTCGATGGACACCGCACCCATAATTATAGTTGTGCTCAGTTGGTTCATTGTTTATTGATGAAATAAAATAGGTTCCTTTCAAATTCGACCATTTAAATTATATAAAGTGAACAAAAAAAAGAGATCTTTTCCTGTTTGTTCCGGGATTAAGATGAAGCATTGAACTGGGCCTTCATTTTAGAAAAAAAAAAAAAAGATTTCCTGATTTATGTGTCCTGTGCATAATAATTGATTAGCTTCTGCCCTATTCTGGTTTAACTATATTTGGAAATGTTAATCATTTCTTTCAAAATAGTTTCTCAAGTTCTAAAGATTTAGATCCTTTCTTATAGTGAGTTGATCTTCTGCAGCCCAGAATCTACGTGGGAAGGGGAATGCACGAAAGTCAATATGCACTTATAAAGTACGTTAATCAAAATTAATGTGCAACTTGAAGTTATTTATATCACTTATGACCCGTCATTACTGTATATCTGGTGCATTAATCTCAGGTACACTATCTTCTGGGTGCTGCTTTTGTGTTGCAAATTCGCATTTAGCTATTTTATCCAGGTATTTACTTTTCCATTAGTTTTATGCTTTGTTATGGAGGAGAGAGAAGACTATGTTTCATTATTTATAAATTCCTGGTAAAAGCTATTTTTACTTTAACTGACTTTCACTCTTCTGTAGATAAAACCCCTAATAAAGCCGACAAAAGATGTCATAAACATTCGTCGTGTGCAATATGATTGGCATGAAATTTTCCCCAATGGTATGTGTTTCTTATGTTTTTCTTGTATATATCTGATCTTATTTCATGCTAAAAGAAAGCATACAATGCAGTGCGGCACAATTATGGGGCTGCTATTGCCCTATGGATCCCTGTATTATTGGTATGTCTTGCTTGTCCTTTTCTTCAGCATTTCAGTATTGGAGAGGGTTTTTCATATTTCAGTTGACATATTTGTTATCAGTTTAAGCAAGGAATTCTGAAGAGAAAAAAAAAAAAGAAAAAAAGAAAAACTATCAGATATTTTGTTTATTCAACTTTTATGCAGGTTTACTTTATGGATACTCAAATATGGTATTCAATCTTTTCAACCTTGTATGGTGGAGCTATTGGGGCTTTTGACCGTCTTGGAGAGGTATTGTTACAAATCTATGCGTGCTTTTGAGATGCTTAGGTCTTTTCCAGTGTTAAATGAAGCCATATGTTTCATTAATATTGAATGGTTTTCCTGATTAGCTGTTCTTATTGTGGAACCATCAGTGGCTCAAGGATAAATCATATTGATGCCTGAATGAAAAAAATAAAAAATAAAAAATGCAAGCTTGGTTATAACATATACATTATATGAACTTTTTGGTTTTCTATTATGCTGTCTTAGCTACGTCTTCATTTAACTTTTATCAATTCTTTTCCCCTCTTTTCCCTTTATTTTTTTTCCTTTTTCATTTTTTTCCAGTGCTTGGCATGGGAAGTGGTTTAGAAATTAGTTCAACTATAGAAGCAAATTACTAAGGTTGTTCTCAGAACTGGTTGAAGAAATATACAAAGCACTCAGTTAGATACTATGCTCAAAAAGTTTTCATTTATATCAAATTCTTCCTATTAGTGAAAAGTATCAAAATCTGTCTCAGATGAATTAAGGTTTCAGTTTCCTCTGTGCCCCAAGAAATCATTAAAAGATAAATTAGAGTGAAAATAAGAATCGCCTTTTGTAAATAGTTTAAAATAAGTCATTTTGATTAATTAATTTTGAGGTTTATTCATGCTTATAGTTGATCTGCACGAATGATGATATGAAATCTGCTGGTTTCTTCTCTTTTCACATTCATAATCCTTTTAACAGATTCGAACTCTGGGCATGCTAAGAACAAGGTTTAAGTCTTTACCTGGTGCCTTCAACACATATTTATTACCATCCGATGGAAGGAAGAAAAGGGGATTTTCTCTCTCAACACGCTTTCATGAGGTTCTTGTTCATTCTTTTACAATTATTGTGGCTAAACATATGCAACCTGCATAATTTAGAACCTAACATTTTGACTTATCTAGGTTAGTGCAAGCAGGAGAAGTGATGCTGCAAAGTTTGCTCAGTTGTGGAACGAAGTGATATGTAGTTTCCGCGAAGAAGATCTCATAAGTGACAGGAAAAGCCCTGAGATAACTATATTTTGTTTATGTACCTATTATCTCTAGTAGTGGAGTTTGGTGATACTATGTAGACTAAAATGTCTCTTGATTTGTTTCAGTGAGATGGATCTCTTGCTTGTTCCTTATTCCTCCGATCCTAGCCTTAAATTGATTCAGTGGCCACCGTTTTTGCTTGCCAGCAAGGTGATTTTATTCTCCTGATATCTTTGTTAACTTTCGTCTTGGGATCATTTTCTGTAATTTGGTTTTGCAGATTCCCATTGTACTTGATATGGCAGCTGAATTTCGATCCAAGGATGGTGACCTTTGGAAGAGAATATGTGCCGATGACTATATGAAATGTGCAGTGATAGAATGTTACGAATCTTTCAAACTTGTCATGAATGCCTTGGTTATTGGGGAAACTGAAAAACGGTTTTATTCTTGTCTCTTTGTCTGGCTTAAACTAGTTTACTCTTTTGTGTCATTATCAGTTATTTCCCTAGAATCAAAGGCTATTCAATTATTAGCATTTTTAGACATGCTATATGGCTTTTTACTTTTCATTTATGTTTCTAAAGAAAGCCTGATATGGTGGTTTGGGAGATGGGGGTGGGATGACCTATACTAATTTTATTGAATATGAAAAACATATCAGGAAGCAGGGAGAGACAGGGCACAAGACTTAAGTACGCTAGGTGCAGAAAAACTTTAGCTAATGCATGCATCCTATTTATAAAACTGTTACAAGCAATTCAGTCAAAGGCTTGGGCTCTTCAAATGCTCTTGAAAGACCACATAAATTTGAGTATCAGAGAGGGAGGCAGCAGTTCAACATCTATGAACCGACCTTTTTTCTTCTTCATTGCTGCTATTTGGAAACTGCAAATTCTAATGCTAGATCATTATTCTAAATTTAACTCTTTTTTCTTTTTTTTTTTTCCCCTTATCATATTTATTCTGTTTATTTCTTCTTGAAATGTAAAAATTCCTGCTCCTTAACATTACTCAATTATGCAGTAGATCTCCAACTAAATTTCAGTTGATACCAGAACTTTTCCCTGATTATCCTATCTAGTTCTCTCGCTAGTAATCGTTGGTAGAACTGCTTAGAATAAGGTTGACCAAGTTATATGAATGATTAGGGTATATGGAATTATTCTGATTGATTATTTGACTTCCTCTGAAAAGCACAAGTTTCATCAAGTATGGTTTTCCTCAATAATGTCTCCTTGTTATGATAGGGTCATCGGAATCATCATCAAAGAAGTTGAAAGTAATATCTCAAAAAGTACACTACTGTCGAACTTCAGAATGCGTTATCTGCCTCAACTTGTTCAGAAATTTGTGGAGCTGGTGGATATATTAGTGAGTTTACGCAAATTTATTGATGAATGTTTGTTCGCAATCAATGATAAATATCATCATTGCTCTTATTGCAATATTTGTATGTTGCTACAGAGAATCGCAGATCCATCCATGATAGGCTCTGTAGTCTTTAAACTGCAAGACATGCTAGAAGTTCTTACTCGTGACATGATGGTCAATGAGATCCGGTGAGTAATTATTTTAGCATTACAAACTGCTACTCCCATTGACCTAAAAATGGATCTGAACATTTGACGTGGTAGGAGAAATGCATGATGCTATAAAGTGTGTATGTCCAATTAAATATCATGTGACATATGGTGGTATTAGTCACAGATCTATTATATTCCTTTTAAGCTAAGATTGATTGTGGAAATTTATCAATGGAAAATCAAGTTTTCAAAAGTAAGAACTTTTGTAGTCAAGAAAGTAGTCTTTCTAGAGTATGTCTCACTAATCTTTCTTATTAAGATTGAAATAGATACCTGAGAGTTATTAACTTGGCTATATCATATTTTGTTATATGTTCCTGCAAACAGTGAACTGGTTGACCTAGGTCATAGCAAAGATTCTGGCAGACAACTTTTTGAGAAATCAGCTATTGCCTACCCTCCTGTAGTCACGGCACAATGGGAAGAGCAGGTCCTAATTCATCCAATTGAGATTCATACTTGTAGATGTATAAGGGGCTTAATAATCTCTAAAAGAATCATTGTCTTTATGTCGCAGATACACCGTCTTTATCTCCTTCTCACAGTCAAAGAATCTGCAGTTGATGTGCCCACAAATCTTGAAGCACGCCGAAGAATTTCATTTTTTGCGAATTCACTGTTCATGGACATGCCACGGGCACCTCGAGTCCGTAAAATGCTTTCGTTCACGTATAACTCTCTCTTCTTAACTCCGGTGCTAATAGTGTGGTATTTCTAGTTTTAGTATCTAGTATTGGCATGGCCTTTAAATAAAACTGAACCTGTTTGTCTGAACGTCCACTGCAGCTTATCTGTTTTCATCTGAGATAGTTCAATAAGACCAGTGTATTTTTAATAATATCTTGAATCTCAAGTTTGAATCATGAATACTTGCTATAAATTTGTCCAAAAAAGTTGACAATACTCAAGCCCAGGAAAAATATGATTTTTTATACCACTATGCTCTTGGATAAATGAATCATTACTAGTTATGAAACAGTTTGTGTAGAAGCTGTTTTGCTTATATCTCTCTGCATTACAGTGTCATGACTCCCTACTATAGCGAGGAAACTGTCTATTCAAAGACTGACCTAGAAATGGAAAATGAAGACGGTGTCTCAATCATGTACTATCTCCAAAAGATATATCCAGGTTTTCACATTCAGAAAGCAATCCCAGCTGCAGTTTCTTCTTGTGTTATATTTTAGTTGCTATCATAGACCATGTAGCTAGTACGTTACTCATTAGACAATCATCTGAATTCTTCCTTAGATGAATGGAATAACTTCCTGGAGCGTCTCAACTGTAATGAGTATGAGATTTGGGAAAATGAGGAAAACATATTGCAACTGCGTCATTGGGCCTCCTTAAGAGGACAAACTCTATGCAGAACAGGTTAAATAAGGTTTCTTTGAATCTTAGTTCTTCCATAATTACTTTTGTCAATTTGGATACTTATAATCAGTAATTTGCAGTTAGAGGAATGTTGTATTACAGAAGAGCACTAAAGCTTCAAGCATTTCTTGATATGGCTACAGAAAACGGTAAGTGGAAATCCTATTGCTGATCTCTAAACACTTATCAATAGTAAGAAGGCTGCTTTTTTGACCTCAAAGATTTGAAATATCATGAACAAAAGGATGCTTATATGCTGATCGTTTTATGTGGCATTTCTTCTGCAGTGTCATCAAATAAAAGCAGTCGAGGAATGTATACTCATTATATTAGTATCCTGTGAAGAATACTAGTAAATAATTAGTTAAGGCTGATTTCTCGAGTATCAGTAACCTTTATCTTGAAAGTTAAGAATGGAAATAACTTGTCATGATTTTTTTAATTCCTTGTTGAGCGGGTTGAAGAGAGTTGTTTTCTAGTTATAATATTTTAAATAAAAAATTGTGCTTTTGTTTGAGTATTTTTGTAGTTTACTTCATATTCTAGCTAAACAAATCAGTCTCTTGAATTGTTGTAGAACACTATTTATAAAAACATTATTTTGGTTAAGATACGTACGTAGAAGACATTAGATTTATTCTCTTTTAAGATTATTGCGGGAATAGCTAGTCATAGTAATACATGTTACACGTCCAGGTAATAAGAGGAAATTCATGGATAAGCACAATATTTTCTTTCTCCATACCTTGTATGCTTTTAATATTAAAACAATCGGATCTTCATTCTTCTATAAGGTATTTAGTGGCTGTCTGTCTGTCTGTCTGTTTGTCTTTCTCAGAGATACTTGAAGGGTACAAAGCAGTGACAATGCCGTCAGAGGAAGACAAGAAAAGTCAAAGATCTTTGTATGCCCAATTAGAGGCAATAGCTGACATGAAATTTACATATGTCGCAACTTGCCAAATCTATGGGAAGCAGAAGAGGAGTGGGGATCGTCGAGCAACTGATATTTTAAATCTAATGGTCAAGTAAGTTTACATTTTTTTTTTTTCCCCTGTTACATCATCAAATTTATGTAATTTGTTTATTTGATCCTGGTTCCCATTTCCTGAAGCAATCCATGTCTCCGTGTCGCTTACATTGATGAAGTTGAAGAAAGGGAAGGTGGGAAAGTAAAGAAGGTTTACTATTCTGTATTAGTAAAAGCTGTTGATAATCTTGATCAGGTAAACATCAGTCTTTTTTTGTGCCACAGGCCAATGCCAAATTGATTCATTTCTTTGTTTGTACTGATGGATTTTTTTGTTCTGAAGGAAATCTACCGGATAAAATTGCCAGGAACAGCAAAATTAGGAGAAGGCAAACCGGAGAACCAGAACCATGCTATTATTTTTAGTCGGGGGGAAGCTCTACAGACAATTGATATGAACCAGGTAACCTGTAGTTGCTCTGTTCTCTAAGATAACATTAACCAAGGGCTTAAATTTTTGTTTCTCTTTATAGGACAATTACTTGGAAGAAGCATTTAAAATGCGTAACCTTCTTGAAGAATTTAATGAGGATCATGGTGTACGTGCACCTACAATTCTGGGTGTTCGTGAACATATCTTTACTGGAAGGTCCTACATTCATTTTATTGAATTTTCAGTTAATTCTTATTGTGTACAGGTTTTAGCTTTACCTGATTATCATCTCATATTAACTGCAGTGTTTCTTCTCTGGCTTGGTTTATGTCAAATCAAGAAACAAGCTTTGTCACTATTGGGCAACGAATCCTTGCAAGGCCGTTGAAGTATGTTCTTTCACATCCTTTTGCATCAAAAAGAAAACAGTATCTTCTCTATTTGTCACAAGTGTGACCAATTGTCATCTTTTATAAGAAAAAGAATCTCGTCGGGTCTAGGATAGGTGCTTTTATTAATACAGAGAGTTTATCAGATGCATCTGATAAAGTTCTGGTTGACTGTTTCTTCTAATAAACCCTGTCAGATAAACAGAAAGACCCGCCTTCTAAAGAGGGAGTAATAATTATGGTTCCTTTCCGTGCCAGTGTTTCTTCCTTTTTCCAGATAATTATTTCTGAAGATTTTGAATGTTAGCTGCCGTTTCTTATTGGTTATAGCTCTTAATATTTCTCTTTTCTAAATGAACTTAAAGCAATCATTATCTTGACGAAGTTCTGTTTTAGCTCATGCACTTGTCAACTTTGAATTATGATTCTTACTATCTCAAAACTGGGGTTGATTAGGGTTCGATTCCATTATGGGCATCCGGATGTGTTTGATAGAATTTTTCACATTACTCGTGGTGGTATCAGTAAAGCTTCAGCGGGTATCAATCTTAGTGAGGACATATTTGCTGGTAAGTATTAAGATATTTCTTTTCATTTTTAAGTTTGTGATTTTATTGAGCTTACATCCTTCTTTCTTATGTAACTGATAACCTTGGGAAAATTTGTTCACAAGAAATGACGCAACAATTGTTTATGTAGGCTTCAATTCTACTCTAAGACGTGGGAATATCACTCACCATGAGTACATCCAAGTGGGTAAGGGACGAGATGTTGGACTCAATCAAATCTCACTATTTGAGGCAAAGGTCGCATGTGGAAATGGGGAACAGATTCTCAGCCGTGATATCTACAGATTAGGACACCGTTTTGATTTCTTCCGCATGATGTCATTCTATTATACGACAACTGGATTTTATGTCAGTTCAATGGTAATGTCTCTGTACTTGACGTTCTGTACTGGCACTAGAAATTGATTTAAGTATTGCATTAGGAATTCGGGAAGAAAATTGTTGCTGCTTTTGAGAAACTTAATATCCACTGAATATATATTTTTTTGGATAGTAATATACAGGAAAATTTCTGATTTTAGTCCGTAACTATTTACGTTTCCCGAACTTGGTCTTTAAAAATACCTAACTAGATCTTATAACTATTTTCAAATTCTGAAGTAGGTCATTCCGGCCAAAATTCTCCCCTTTTCCAGCACTTCCAATGGACAACACATGTCCTCTTTTTTTATGACATTTTTGGTAATCTCTTCCATCCTTCCAAAAAAATAATTTATAAACTAACTCTCCACCACCGAAATTTCTTCTTTTTCCTCTTCTTCACTTCACTGTAATGTAATGGGGAGTTAGTTTATAATTTTTTTTTTTTTTAGGGATAGAAGATATTACTGATTTTTAGGGATAGAAGATATTACTGAAAATACCCTTAAAAAAGAAGGACATGTGTATCTTCTGTGATTGAGAGTGCTGGAAAAGGGGAAGATTTTGGCCGGAAGGACCTATTTCAGAATTTGAAAATAGTTATAGGATCTAGTTAGGTATTTTTAAAGATTTAGAACCACGTTTAAGAAACATAAATAGTTACGAGACTAAAGTCAGGAATTTTCTTAATATACATTATGACAATATCTTTTATCAGTAATTTTGGTCTTTTTTTATTCTATCTTTTTTATTCCTATACTAATATTTTTAATCATATTTTGACTAATTTTGAATCAAGTTAGTACTTTATAATCAGTTCTAACCTATTTTTTCACTATTTTTAACTTGTTTGATCAAGTTAAAATAGGTATAGACTAATTGTAAAGTCTTAATTTGAATAGAAATTAGTCAAGGATGAAAATAATTATCCAAAGAGTATGGGACAAAAAAGATAAAAAATAGTAAAAAAACTAATATTTTGAAAAACTAATCAAAGGGATTAAAATGACCAATTTTCCTATGTATTATCTATATTCAAAATAAGTTTCCGAGACAGCCTTATTCGGTGTTTCATATCTGTAATGAAGTTATGATCTGTCGGTATTGGTTAAATGAAAAAAAAATGTCCTCCTTTACGCTTTATACAGTGCTAATACAGTTATTATCTTCAAACCTGCAGCTTGTTGTTCTAACTGTTTATGCATTCTTGTATGGGAGAATGTATCTTTCACTGAGTGGTTTGGAAAAGTCCATAATAAAATATGCCAGATCCAAAGGTGATAACGCTTTGAAGGCTGCTATGGCTTCGCAGTCTGTTGTTCAGCTTGGTCTCTTGATGATGTTGCCAATGATTATGGAGATTGGGCTAGAGAGAGGATTCAGAACTTCAGCAGCTGATATTATAGTCATGCAGCTCCAGCTTGCTTCTGTTTTCTTTACTTTTTCTCTTGGAACAAAGCTTCATTACTTTGGGCGTACAATTTTGCATGGGGGGGCTAAATATAGAGCTACTGGTCGTGGCTTTGTTGTCAGACATGAGAAGTTCGCTGAGAACTATCGGATGTATTCGAAAAGCCACTTTACAAAAGCATTTGAACTTATGGTCCTGCTTCTAACCTACCGAGTCTACGGCACTGTCTCAAAAGAGACAAACTTCATGCTTCTTACCTGGTCAATGTGGTTTCTTGTAGCCTCCTGGTTGTTTGCACCTTTCTTCTTCAATCCATCGGGATTTGAGTGGCAGAAGATAGTGGAAGACTGGGATGATTGGATTAAGTGGATGACCAACCGTGGAGGTATTGGAGTCCCTGCAAATAAGAGTTGGGAGTCCTGGTGGGAAGAGGAGCAAGAGCACCTGAAATACACAGGTTTATCTGGACGGATTTGGGAAATCATTCTTGCTCTCCGTTTCTTCATCTATCAGTATGGTATCATATATCACCTGCACGTGGCCAACAGCGAAAAAAGTTTAATGGTAAGTTTAAGAAAGAGCTTTGGTGTATTTCAAATGAATGCCATGGGTTTCCAAGAATATTGATTACTGAATTTAGGCTTCACTTTATTTGTGTTTCACATTTTGGCTTTCTTATCTGCTGCTGTGATAACAGGTTTATGGTCTCTCTTGGATAGTCATCTTTGCAGCAACGATAATATTCAAGGTCAGGCGCTAACAATTTGGAAGATCATCCTATTCTAAATTTTTTCTTTGTAGGAACAGTTCACTGTTGTCCATTGGATTGGGTTTTGGCTATCTAATTTTTTAAAGTTGTACGTACTTGGTATTTGTTTTGCAGATTGTATCAATGGGCAGGAAGAAGTTCAGTGCAGATTTCCAGCTGATGTTCAGACTTCTCAAACTTATCCTGTTTATTGGATTTATAGTCACACTTGTTATAATGTTTGTATTCCTCAGTCTTACTGTTGGAGACATCTTCTCAAGCTTATTGGCTTTCTTACCAACAGGATGGGCTCTTCTGCAGGTGCGTATATTATTTAATTATAAGCTTGTATATGCTTGTACCTGATTGGAATATTAAAAAAAAAAAAGAAAAAAAAAACATTGATAGAAAGTCCATGCTATGTAAACTAATCAGTTACATCATCATACATATGAATTCCACATACAGATTGCACAAGCTTGCAAACCGATAGTCAAAGGCTTGGGTATGTGGGGATCCACCAAAGCTCTAGCAAGAGGATATGAGCACCTTATGGGGATATTGATCTTTCTACCTGTGGCCATCCTTGCCTGGTTCCCTTTTGTCTCAGAATTCCAGACCAGGTTGCTCTTCAACCAAGCCTTTAGCAGAGGGCTTCAGATTCAGCGTATTCTCGCTGGTGGAAAGAAGCCTGGCGGGAAGAAGTACAAATGAGCAGATATTGAGAAATTTTTCTAATTTCCTTTAAAATTGCTAATTAGTATAATATCGTAAATGATAGAGCTTGAGTCATAGTTGTTTAAAGATTAATAATAACAATAAAAAGCTCGAGTTCTGCCAAATTTTGATTTGATCTTTACCTGGATTCACAGCTCAAATAACACTGACTTATTCAATTAATTTTGAAAAAAAATTCATTTGCTCTTCTTATATTACAATATTCTTTTCTTGTAATTGAAGTTGAGTTTGAGTTTTGAATTTTACTTGGGAATTTTGATCATGATTATAAGTAGATTGGTTATTAAATGGTTTAATCTTATTTTAATTAGGAACTAACCAAAAAAAAAAAAAAAAAAAAATTAAAAAAAAGAATAAATAAAATAACCAATTGTAAACAATCTATGTACCAAATTACCTGATTTTCCTAAAATTATCCAATAGGAATCGATGAATTTGAATTTCGCTGGCCAATTATAGAGCACAAAGGCGAGAGCTAATTCTGAAAGTTCTTATTCCCATGAAAATGTAACTAATTACAAAAGCAACAACAGCCAGACTAATTATATCCCCACATCCACCATATTCATTCACAAGAAAACAAAAATGAAAACGATCCAGGTCAAGTTACAACTGAAAGAACTAGGAACTGTTAATAGCAGAAGACCTTTTGAGCCCCTTGTGAATGCAAATGAAAACACACCATAATTCCCAGAACATGGCCATTTCCCACACCTCTGTCTCTGGAGAGAGGAGTCTTTCCCTACTAATTTCCCGCTACCAATGACTGTCAGATTTACATCATCTGCGTTATCGAATTCCATATTGCATTGACTTGGCCCAAAACAAACAGAGAAAAATGCAAGAAACGTCAGTCTGTTTACCTAGATTCAATAGCATAAGTTTCAGATCCTCTCAGAAATGATCGGCGCCACCAAATCTGGAAGGCTTTACTGAGGTTAGGGCATTCCGTCCCATGTTTAGAGAAACAACGGAACCACTCCATGAATAGCGTGTATTGTTCCTTTAAAGGCAGTGTAAGGAGTGCCTGACCCATTGCTTCCTCCAATGCTTTCATATCTAATCCCTTTCTGCACCTCTGTAACCAACCAAAGTCCAAAAGCATCGGCCTAAACCATGCCTGAAGAAGACCTAATCTTGCTTCTGATCGACAATGTAATCTCCTAGTCCCAATTGCTATAAAAAGCATAGCAGACACCCGGCTCAGCTCATACCTAATCATAGGCGATGCATTCCCGTGCATTACAAGTAGCTCCTTTTGATCCACCCATATATCTACCATCTCCTCTGCCACTTGGTGATCGATCAGGATTTCTAGCAACCAGCTAATGTTGTCAACCTGCTTTGAGATACGTTCAATAAGTGGCTTATCTTTATCACTTTTCACTAATTTTCCACATGCACTACAGCCAGAAGATGCCTCCTCAAACAAATTCCGTAAAGAACTCAGACAAGATTGGCAGACAGCGAAAACGTCATCTTTGTTGATATCCTTATGGTTCTTTTCGTAAACTGAGCTTGTGCTCAGAAGACCCTTAACTAAAGACTTGAGCTCATTTCCAGCATTTGCATTAACACAGGTGGTGATAGACCATAGCAGCTGTCTAGTCAAAGCTTGTTCAGAATCTACTGAATCATGGGTATGTAGCCTTGCTATTATGTCACCACTCAATGTTTCATCAAATTTATACCTGGAAAACAGGATTCTCAGTTTCTCTTCTTCCTCCTCAGTCCAGGGCACTGCTTCAAGGTATTTTAAGCATGACAAGACACCCTGACTGAAGTTGATTCCTGCAGCTACCTGACATGAACAAAACAATATTTCATCAAATAGTGAATCCACAGAAAAGTTTAAGAAATCAAATTAAGTAGGGAAACAACAGCTTAAAAAAGGAACTATCTACATATCTTGGATATCAGAAAGACATCACATAGACAGAAACCTAGAAACTCATTTAGTTCTCTCCATTTAGATTTGAAGAGCTAGGCAAATTCTGTTAATATTATATCCTACTAGATAAAATGGAAAGCAAGGCAAAGATCAAGTTGGGTACAGAACTAAAACTCACGAAATTAGCCTAAGCATCATTGAAAATTTTCACACGTAGGAAATTCCTATATGGATTTGGTCTTTTCGAAACACAATCTTAAAAAGTTTGTACCTTTTTATAAGGTACAACGTCCAATGAATGTAGTACAACCACCTAATGCTTGTGGTCCACAAAGACTGCTTCACCAAAGAATTTTCCCCTCACAAGCATGTAATGCATACAAGAATTTTAAATTCATTACCTCATAACTATTGTTTATCCATGATTGCTTCATAAATGAATAACTGATTATTACCTTAGAAAGAAATCAATAACCAAATGACTCCATGGAAAATTAAAGAATAAAAAAATATCTTAGAAATATTATAACTCATCTTACAAAGGTTCAAAAATAGATTATATACATTTTAACAAAAAAAAAAAAAAAAAAGATGATATAGATTTGAAATCTAGAATACTGCCCTAATAAGAATTCTTGTTCACCAAAATAGTAACCAATAAGGATATACAAAGGTTGAAATAGACTATAAATTTTAAATTTAGAAAAATTCTTGTCCTCCAAAAATGGTTAAGAATAAGAACACTAAATAACCCTAGCAGTCCAAATTAACCACCCCCGATCCAACCAGAAGTAGTTCAGAAGGCCAAATTCCAGTTCAGAAAGATTACATATAATTATAAACGTAAAGGAGAAATGAAGAAAGGAAGTATAGATTAACAATTGAATATATGAAAGGAGGATATAAAATCTAGTGACCTCTCAAATGCTTCCCATCCTCTATCTCTCATATTGCAGAATTTATATGTTTGGTTAATAAAATAATAAAGAGTAGAGGTAGATATTCTAATTGCCTTGAGTTGGCTAGAGACATATACTTTGACAGACTTAGATGTTGAAGAGCAGACAAATCTAAGAATTGTCTTCCAGTTTCATACAGGACACAAGTTCATCCAGTATTTACAGTTTATTTCAGCATTCACTTTCTTTTTTCATTATTCTGGTCTTTACTTTCTCAAGAGTAAATTAACTGCATTACTTTATCTTCCAAAAATAATTTGTAAAAAATAGTTATCTAACTAATTATTTATTCAATGAAGAAAAAGAAAAGAGAGAGATTCACAGAACTATGCCATTGATTGGACTAAAGTGCACCAATATTATTAGGAGGGGCATTGATTGACCAGATTCCTTGGAGATAAAAACAATAACAAAAAAGAAAAAAAAAGAAAAAGGACCAGAGAATATAAATTCCTTTAGCCAAGTTTTTCACATTGTATTCATATAAAAATAGACTAGGATTTGTTGATGGAGGTTTATGAATTCACAAATCATTCTATGTCCCAAAACACCATCACAAGGGCATCTTCCTCAACCTCTATAAGCTTACTGTGAGACCCTTTGTCACGGGGCATGGGGCCTGCGCAAAGGCAGGAATTTGTCGTCTGTGCAGAGACATTGTCCGTGTGCCCGAAACATGCCATAAGTGTCGAGAACATCTATGAAATACAGACTTAGACATTTGAGATCCATGTATTGGGGTGGCTCAAATGGTGCATGACATGACACACATGGCATGCCTTGGCTGTGCGCTTTGGCTATGGAGTGTGTCAGAAAAGAGTGACACATAGTTCAATGGACGGACTGAGTTGGTAGATTCAAATGATTTGGTAACATGATAGTTCGTGTGGGTTAGCTGACTGTGCAATGGTGCAGATTGGCATGCACCATGGTCAAGTCAGACAGGCGATTCAACTAGAAGACTTGGTCAGCTTGGACAGTTTTAAAAGGTTCCAGAAAGCCCTAGAAGATAAAGACTTGGTCTCTTGACCGAATGGATCAAGGAAGTCTTGCGGGCTTATGTTGCAAGCCTTGAACATCTCTGTACATGTATTACGATCTCTGTACATGTATTACGATCTTGGTCATCGGTGAGATCATCTCTTCTTATATCTGAGAGGAGAGTCTCGTGAAGTTAGAGAGAAAAGTTCTAGAGTGTAGCTCTAGAAAGAGAAAAGGGCGTGAAAGCATTAGATATAGACTAGCTGTGCTTGTTCCTATTTGGGCTAAGGGTGTCAACCTGATTGACCTCTCTTCGTAGGCACTCACATTTGTAATTATATCCTTTGCTATTTGGAATATAGTGAAGGTCAGGCGCCCGTAATTACTTGTTATTGTCTTTTTTCCACGTCTGACAAATTTTGATTTGTGTGTTTTAACTTTTGCGTGGTAGGACAGACACCTCGTGACTTAGCATGGCACTAGGCTGGTGCTTTTCGCCACTTCAGATAATCAGTGTTACAATAGTCACTCACAAATGGATGCAATACTGATGCTCCAGGAAGCACTTCTTTGTACGTCAATCTCAGACTCACCTAAACATTGTTCTCTAAATAACAAACACCTCTAAACATCAAGCATACAGTTTTAGAGCTACATTTATCATAATCTTGATGATTATTGAACAATCTATTTGGATAAATGCTTCGTATGCTAAAGTCAATAAGTTCTTCTGACATTCCTTCTGAGGAGTGAGGAAGGAGTTATTCCTACAGTAAATTTTGCTTCCCACAATATTTGGTTGGCTATAAAATTCAGAATCCAGCGTTTAACAAGGCTTTTCAAATGAAAACTGACTAGGTAAAGCAGGTAAAACAAGCAGCTGTGTGTGAAAACATGTGTCATGCAATCCTCAAATCGAAATCCAAAAAGTGGTGTAAACAATATGAAGTAAAAACGATGGAATCTTGTTGTTACTAAATACTAAGAACGTGTATATACCTCAAGTATATCAATGGCGCGATAAACCCCAATCTTGAGTAATCTTGAAGTAACATCTTCATCAAACATCATTTCAATAGTTTCTCGGAAAACATTAAGATTTTCAACTTCCGGCACCTCAATTCGGCACAAATCCTTGGAATTCCTCCTATAGTCCGTGATCAAATCAGCAAAAACAGTGCTATTAGAGGCCAAAACCTCGGAGCAAAGTTCCAAAACCAAAGATCCTCCACCATTCTTCCCCTTCAAACTCAATCTCACGTCAAATGTTCCCGTATTAGGCTCCTCGGAAACATCAACATTATTGGCGGAATCAACGTCATCGGACAATGGAAGTTTCTGAACTTCAGTAGAAGTAAGGGACGTACCAGGCGGGGGAGGAGCGACAGGGTCATCAATAGGCGAGACCCGACCCGGAGAAAGGATGCGACGCAGGCCGAGCTTGGATGAAGAGGAGGTAGCGGAAGCTTGAGACTGCGGGGAATTAGGGAAAGAGCTGTGAATGGACTTGGAAGGCAATTCTGTCTTCTGAGAAGGCGGATGATAGTGGAAGTGCTTGGATAGCGAACGAGAGCGAGACTGGGACTGAGACTGTGGAGTTGAAACCAAACTATGCTGAAGATGGTGGTGGTGATCAGGACTCTGAGAAGGAACCGCGAAAGAGCAACACCAAGAGAAACGGCGGTGAGACGGCGGTTTCAGCTTGGATGAAGGAGCAGAGCCGGGCATTTTCCTTCTTTTTTTTTTTTTTTTTTTTGTTAAGAGGAGTGTTTGGACAGTTGAGAAGAAACCAGAATATTTTCAGATAGTTTTACAATCTAATTGGATGGAAAAGTTCAGGCTGGAAATTACAAGGGAAGAAAGAAAGAGACATTTGGGGAAGGGGAAAAGTGGTCACATTGTGGACTATCTGGGTTATGGTGACAACTGAGCTGGACGTTAATTCCTTTTTCACTTTCTTACCATACTACTCTCTCTCTCTCTCTCTCTCTCTCTTTTTTTTTTCTCTTTTTAAATATAAATATATATATACTTTTTTTTTGTCACAATATTTTATAATTACAATAAATACTAATCAATTATTTGTTAATAAAATACAAAAAAAAAAACATAAAATTTTTTTAGATAATATCTAATATTCATCTATTTATTTTTACTTGTCGCATAAAATAAATAACAATAAAGTTTTTCTTATTTGTCATCTTAAAATTGTATTAATTTTTTAATACTTTAAAATTATTATCTATTAATTATGTTTATAAAAACTAAAATAAAAAATATATTTTAATATTTTCAACTAAATAATTGGCTATATATATGTATTAAAAAAAATATTAATTTTGATCATAAAAAAATTAAAAATTATTATTATTTATTATTTAACTTTTTCGCTTTTTTTCTTTTTTCCTTTACAGAAAATATTTGGCATACTTTTTTTTTATTATTATTTTTTTATGACAATATTTGGCATACTTCTTTTTAATTTTCTTTCACAGAATTTAAAAATAAAAATTTATAAACACCATGTTTTTATATATTTATTTAATTATATGAATATTTATCAAAAACTTTCCTATACTCTTAAATTTTTTATTCCTTAATATTTAGAGTCTTTATAATTGTATCTTTATAAATAGGTCCTATAGAAATATATAATACATAGTGATATAGAAATATATAATACATAGTGAAGTATAAGAGTAATATAACAATAAAATTTTTCTCTAAAAAATGTACTTTTTTAAGTCTCATATATGTTTATTATAAATTTGTAATTTGACATTTACGAGATTGTTTGCTCAGATAATAAGATTATGAGCACAGTTTTCATATCATATAATTAATTTTTTTCTTTTTTGGTAAGTGAGATAACATTAAATAAAAAATAGTACACATGAATGAAGAAACAACATTCATGGAACCAGTACATATCCAACCTTAAAAAGATTGGACACAGAAAAGCTCAACCTAAACACTATAGGTGAGCCAGAAAAACTACAAAATACAAACAACAACAACAACAAGAACAATAGCAGCAGTAACAACACAAACAACAGCTGCTGCAACAGTAAAAACAACAAAATCTTCCTCGCCATTTCTTCAATATTTTCATCATCGAGAACAGTCTTCATCTGCAAGAACAGTTCGATTTCATCTTCTTCCTTTAGTAACAGCCTAAGAGACCCTGGGCGCATCATAAATCTTAGAGGAAGTCTGAGAAAAAGATGAAGGTCGAGAAAGGGGCTCGGATAAAAACTGGGTTTAAAGAGAAATTCTTCAAAAAGAAGAAATAAGATATGAAGAACTTGCATTTGAGGTGTAAAAAGATGACAAAAAATGAAAAAAATAGAAGAAAGATGCACAAAATCAAAACCAAGAAATTGAAAGCAGGTAAAAAAATAAAACAACAGTAGGTCTCCGACCAAGAGAGAAGCTTAGCTGAAGCTAAGCTTCCTCTTGGCCGGAGCAGAAGGAAGAAAGGAGAGGGGAGCAGGGGTGGCGGCTGTGAAGAGGGAGGAAGAAGAGAAAAAGTTAGGGTTTTATATCATATAATTAAATAAATATGTTTTGATAATGCTGGTAAATATTTATCTCAAGCATTCAATGACTATTGTAAAGCAATTGGCATAAATGCTAAACATCTTGTAGCTCATATTCATACACATAATGCATTAGTTAAATCTTCATTAAGCGACTTCAAATAATAGCTAGACCATTGCTTATGAGAATAAAACTTCCCATTAATTACTACTTGGGGCTTTGCAATTCTACATGTAGCAGCACTTGTGTACATCATATCCACAAACTATCATAAATTCTTTCCATTACCAATTGGTTTATAGTTGGGAGCCAAATAGTCTCATCTTAGAATTTTTGGATTTGCGATATAAGTTCCCATAACTCTATCACAACGCACAAAGATGAGTCCTCAAAGGAGATTGAAAATATATGTTGAATTCAATTCTCCTTCTATTATAAGGTATCTTGAACCTATGATGGGAGATCTTTTTATCACACAATTTGTCGATTGTCATTTTAATGAATCAAAATTTACAATATTAAGGGGAGAAAATAGAAAAGTAAATTGTTAGAATAACATTAAATACTTTACGATATCTTGATTCCCGTACTAAACAATGCGAGCCTAAAGTTCAAAAGATAATTCATAAAAAAAGTATAACAAATCAATTATTAGATGCATTTACTGACCTTAAGAGAGTAACTAAGTCACATATACCAGCTGCAAATACTCCTTTATAGATTGATGTTTTAGTAGGAAAATCCATCAATGAAATAATTATCAGGAAGAAATACCACAACTAACAGTTTCAACCACAAACAAAGTTTCTCAAGAGTCACCTTTCCCAATTCACAATGATGTAGCCAAAATCTAGAGTACTTGACACGTAAGGCAGAAGGTGAGTTGGAATTGCTCAGCTGGAAAGTGGAGGTTACATGGTTGTTTTGATCGCTCTGAGTTTCCCTACAAAGAAGTATGAGACGAAGGTTTATCTCCATTAAGACCCTCTGATGATTAAGTTAGTGAAGGGTAGGAGAAGGGTAGTAACTAGATTTACTAGTAGTCCATTGTGAGATAAGGGAAATGCAGGGAGCGAAAGATGAGAGGATACCTCAGCAATAGAAAGCTTTGAGAATGCTTTCACCTTGTTGCCTGGGGACTGACCATCCAAGCCTATGTATACGATATTAACGCAGATCAAAGATATCAATGTGCAAGAATTCCTAAGATCCTTTGCATGGAATTGGTGATCCGATGACTAGGGCAAGGACAAGAAGGATGAAAGAGGCGCTAGAAGGCTTAATCATGGAGATGCATTACAAAGCTGATATTCTAGAAGGTTCTAAGGATATTCTAGAAGAACTTAATGCTACACCAAGTATAATTACTTATCTTCAAGTAAAAGATGATGGCGAAGTTTCATACTTTGAAGAACAAAGCTTGAAGTCCATCATATAAGATCAAGCTATTTGGGACATAAGGATAAAAATGCGCAATTCACATGACAAGATGTATTAATGGGCTTCTTTTATTTTGCTATGTTAGGGGTTATTTTGGTTTCTCGGTTTGGTCCAAACCTTATAATATTAGGTTTAGTATCAAGTTGACTTTTTTAATTCTTAGTTGGCATTAGTTTTAGGAGGCTTCCTAATACAAGACAAATGTATATACTCTTATTATAGGAACTCCTTTTAGTTAGGTATTTTTTATTCAAATTAGGGTTTCTGCATGCCTATGTACATGCCATTAAATTTGTGCATGAATTTTAGGAAGAATATTTTTAATATTGAGTGATTTTTGCAAGCTAAGCTTTGCTCTCTTATGTTCTTGGTAGAATACAATCTTGAGTTATCAAAGGAGTGATTAACCTTTGTGCGTCTTCAAGGTTAAGGTTTTAAGGACTTAGTTTCCTTAAGATTCTCATCTTTAATTGTACAACTTGTTTTCTAGCGTTTTGGGCATGTACCAAATTGAATCATAGGTTCTTAGAGCAAGGCGTCTAGTGGGTTTATATCATTTGGTATCATAGCTAAGGATTCTAGAAACATGTTATCTATCCTTTATTTACCTTGTTTTTGTGTTTCTTTTCTTTCTTTGTTTCTTTTCCATTGTTCCTTTGTGTTCGTTTCTTGTTTTTGAATTTGTTCTTTGTTTCTTGCATTCTCATTTGTTGTGATCTTGTGTTTTCTTTGAGTTCTTCGTCTTCTTGAAGTTCTTTCTTAAGTTCTTGAAATTCTTTCTTTAAATTCTTGAAGTTCTTTTGAGTGTTGTTGAAGTGAATATTAACAAAAAAAAAAAAAAAAAAAGGAAGAAAGAAAAGAAAGAAAAAGAAAGAAAGAAAAGAAAAGAAAAGAAAAAAAAAAAGAAAAAAGAAAAAAGAGAGAGATAGAGATTGTATTACTTGATTTGATTAATATGCTATTGGTGTGCAACCTGAAAAGATATCCTTTTAGGATTTAATTAGCTGACTAAAGCTAAGTTTTCTTTTTGAGCAAGGAATTGTTTCCTAAATCATATAATTGTTGTTCAAGTCTTCTAATTAGTCCTAATAGTCATCAATTAAAGATTCTTGTACCACAATTAGGTCAATTTTTGTGCTCCTCATGTTGAAACACAATTCAGGCCTAATTATGCTTGTATGAGACCATTTTCTTTATTGTTGCTTTTCTCTTCAATTTTTTGTATTCTAGTGATTTCTTTGCATATCCTATGCATCCTTTGAAGTTTTCTGATATCTTTGGTTCTCTATAAATAATTTTCACGTGTTCTTCCATTTGCTTCAACTAAGCTTTAAAATTTCTAATTTTTGAGATTTATTACATTTGATTGATTACTCCTCATATTTTGTTGACGTTGATTCTCCTAAGAACATAAAAGGGGTTTGCTTGAGTGGTAAAAGATAAGAGTGGTGAGATCATCATCAGGAAAAAGCCTAATGGTGTGAAACACGAGTGATCATAATTTGAGTGTAAACACATGAGGGAGTGTGTGCGGAATAAAATTTTCTTTTGTAAATAACATGTTTATTGCAGATTATAAAGATGAGCATTGTTGGGGAAGAACAAGAGCTTAATTTGAAATTGTTCATTAGGGCTTTCAATGAGCAATTTAAAAAGTTGAATGCAAGGTTGGATGATTTGCAATCACCTAGAAGGAATACATTTGAAGAGGAAGGAGATACAAATTCAAATTTTAGACAAATCAAAGGGGTTGTTTCTAGAAGAGATAGCAATTTGGGTAGCATAAAGATGAAAATTCCTACTTTTCGAGGAAAGAATGATCCCGAGCTTTACATGGAGTGGGAAAGAAAGGTAGAGCATGTATTTGATTGTCATAACTACTCCCAAGAGAAGAAAGTAAAATTAGGAATCAAATAATTCACAGATTATACAATCATATTGTGGGATAAATTGATGATCAATAAACGTAGGTATGGAGAGAGACCAATTCAATCATGGGAAGAGATGAAGGTGGTAATGTGCAAGAGGTTTATACTAATCCATTATTATAGAGATTTTCATAGACAGTTACAAATGTTGATTCAAGGTTCTATGAGTGTAGAAAACTAATACAAAGAGATTGAGATAGCCATGATTAGAGCAAACATAAAGGAGGATCATGAGGCAACAATGGCAAGATTTATATGTGGTTTAAATAAGGGGATTGTTGATGTGGTTGATTTGCAGCACTATGCAGAGATGAAGGAAATATTGCACAAAGCCATTAAGGTGGAGAAACAATCCAAGACAAGAGGTTCCCAATTTGGTTCTATTTCCAATGCTTCATGGAAATCTAATTGGAAGGACATTAGAGTTGCCTCTAAAACAAAGAAAGAAGCAAAGATAAAAGACTCGATCGATGTTTCTAAAGAGAATGGTGAAATAGAAAATGCTAGTTTGAATGAGGTTAAAATAATACTAATAGAGGATTGTTCTTATGGTGACATTGAAGAACTTGTACATGGGGATTTGTTGTTCACAAGGGAAACATTGAGCATACAACCTATAGTGATGCAGAGAAAATGAGTGCAAAAGTGGAAAGAAAAAGAAAGATAGTAAGCAATCAAAAGAAAAGAGGGAAAGTGAGAATGAGAGAAAAGTTAGTGATAAAATTGTGCAGAAAAGAGAGGAAAGTAAGAGAATAAGTGTGTTTGCTGGAAAAAGTGAAGTTAAGAGTGTTTTAATTGCAAGGTCATAACTACTTGTACTTATGTACAAGGATGTTTATCTTTCTACTAATGATCTTAACCCTTCTTTTCCTAGTGTTTTCATGTCTTTATTGTAGGAATTTGAAGTTTTTTCTTAAAGAGATTCCCCATGGTAATCCATGCTTAAAGTTTTAAAATCTAATGGTAAGCTCAATAAAAGGCATGCTAAGTGGTTGCAGTTCATATAAATCTTTTCTTATGTAAGTAAGTACAAATATGGTAAGGAAAATATTCTTGATGATGCATTGTCTAGAAGGTGTCATCACTTACTTCTTTGCAAGCTAAATTGCTTAGCTTCGAATTACTTATAGATTTGTATAATTATGATTTTAGCCAAGTATGGAGTGCATGTGATAAATGTGCATATGGTGATGTTTATAGGCATCAAGGATTTTTATTCAAGAATGATAAAATATGTGCCCCTATTTGTTTTATTTGTCAGTTTTTGGTTAGGGAAACTCATGGGGGTGGACCATTTTGGTGTGGATAAGACTTTAGATATATTATTTGTGCAATTTTATTAGATTAATATGAAGAATGATATGCAATCTGTTCGTGATGGATGCATTACTTGTAGGCAAGCAAAATCTAGAGTTAAACCACATGGCAAGTATACCCTTTTACCCTTGCTTAATCAACCTTGGATTGATATTTCTATATATTTTGTTCTAGGATTACCAAGGTCTCAAATTGGTAGGGACAATATATTTGTTGTTGTGGACAAGTTTAGTAAAATGCCTCAATTTATTGCAAAATATATTACTACTTAGTTCTTTAAGGAAGTAATTTGTTTTATGGTTTTCCAAGAACAATTGTTGGTGATATAGATGTTAAGTTCCTAGGTCATTTTTGGTGCATCTTATGGAATAAATTAGGAACTAAACTATTGTTCTCTACTGTTTTACATCCTCAAACAGATGGAAAAATTGAAGTAGTTGATAGGACACTTGATACACTATTGCATGCTATCATTCAAAAGAACTTAAGGCAATGGGAAAAGTGTTTGCCACATATTGAGTTTCCATACAACAAAACTGTTCATTCCACTACTTTGTTGTCACCTTTTGGAGTTGTTTATAAATAAATCCTTTAACTCCTTTGGATATTTTACCTTGGCCTACTAATGAGCATTCTAATATTGATGGTAAGACAAAGGTAGAATTTTTGAAGGAATTAGATACCAAGGTTCGAGCTAACATTAATAGCAAGAATGAGCAATATTTAAAACAAGTTAACAGAAGACATGTTAGGTTTATCTTTGAACCTGGAGATTGGGTGTGGGTGCACATGAGTAGGAAACGATTTTCAACAAAAAGAAAGTCCAAATTGCAACCTAGATGAGATGGACCATTTTGAGTTTTGGAGAAGATTGATGACAATCCTACAAGCTGCATTTACCAAGAAACTATGGTAATGTTATTACTAATTTTAATGTTGCTGATTTAAATTTGTTTGATGTAGGTGATTCAAGGACAAATCTTTTCGAAGAAGGGGGGAATGATGTAGATCAAGGATACCAATGTGAAAGAATTCCCAAGATCCTTTTGCATGGAATTGGTGATCTAATGACTAGGGCAAGACAAGAAGGATGAAAGAGGCACTACAAGGCTTAATCATGGAGATGAATTACAAAGCTGTTATTCTAAGGATATTCTAGAAGAACTTAATGCTACAGCAAGTATAATTACTTATCTTCAAGTAAAAGATGATGGCGAAGGTTCAAACTTTGAAGAACAAAGCTTGGAGTCCATGATAATAAGTTCAAGCTATTTGGGACATAAGGAGAAAAGACCCAATTCACATGACAAGATGTATTAATGGACTTCTTTTATTTTGCTATGTTATGGGTTATTTTGGTTTCTAGGTTTGGCCTAAACCTTATAATGTTAGGTTTAGTATCAAGTTGCCTTTTTCAATGCTTAGTTGGTATTAATTTTAGGAGATTTTCTAATTCAAGACAAATATATATACTCTTATTATAGGAACTCCTTTTAGTTAGATATTTTTTAGTAAAATTATGGTTTCTACATTCCTATCTAATTGCTATTAAATTTATGCACGAATTTTAAGAAGATTATTTTTAATATTGAGTGATTTTGGCAAGCTTTGCTTTGCTCTCTTGTGTTCATGGTAGAATACAATCTTAACTTATCAAAGAAATGATTAACCTTTGTGGCTTCTACAAGGTTAGGGTTTTAAGGACTTAGTTTCTTTAAGGTTCTCATCTTTAATCGAGCAACTTGTTTTCTAGCTTTTCGCGCACATAACAAATTGAATCACGGGTTCCTACCTGCTCTAAGAATAGATAGACTTATCGTGGGTTGCAGTTGATAAAGCTCGTAGTTCACTTATCTTAGATCGGCTTCCTTTATTGGAAGTAGCATTTTAAGTGATCAGAGTGCCATGAGTTAGGCAGCAAAGTTCCCTTTGGTTTTGAGAGCATGAAGGTCCCCTTCACTTCTCTTTCGATCTGATAAGGGCCTTCCTAGTTGGGTATGAGCTCAGTTGCTTCTACTTGTTTAGCAGTGACCTGGATCTTTCTCAGAACCCAATCTTCAACATTCATGGGTCTTTTGTGCAGTTTTTTTTTATCATGGCTACTCTTGTTATGTTGTTTGTATGCCTCTAATCTAAGTCGAGCTACCTTTCTTCACTCATCTAGTAGATCGAGGTTGAGATTTTGAGATGCTGCGTTGACCGTCTTCTCATGTTGCTTGACTCAGAGTGTAGGTAATGCTACTTTGGCAGGTGCTGCTATTTCAAACCTATATACTAAGGCGAGTTTGTCCTGTGGAGCCTGTAGACGAGGTGCAAACTGCCCATAGTGCGAGGTGCATCTTGTCTAACTATTTATTATATTTGCCCTCTAAATTTTTTCTTTAAGGCATTGAGGACTAATTTGTTGGCGGCTTTTGCTTGGCCATTGCCCTGGGGCGTGTGCCACCGAAGATTTCCAATGCTTAATATGGAATATTTCACACTTCGTTGTGAATTTTCTTGAGAACTATATCTTGTAGTCTGTGACCATACTCTCAGATCGCTTATCTTAGATCCTGCTTCCATTTGGAAGTAGCATTTTAAGTAATCAAAGTGCCATGGGTTAGGCAGCAGAGTTCCCTCTGGCTTTGAGAGCATGAAGGTCCCCTTCTTCACTTCTCTTTCGATCCGATAAGTGCCTTCCTAGTTAGGTATGAGCTCAGTTGCTTCTGCTTATCTGGTAGTGAACTTGATCTTTCTCAGGACCTAATCTCCGACATTCATGGGTCTTTTGTGCACTTTTTTATTGTGGCTACTCTTGGTTTGTTGTTTGTACTCCTCTAATCTAAGTCGAGCTACCTTTCTTCGCTCATCTAGTAGATTGAGGTCGAGGTTTCGGGATGCTGCGTTGACCATCTTCTCATGTTGCTTGACTCAGAGTGTGGATAACGCTACCTTGACAGGCGCTACTATTTTAGACCCATATACTAAGGCATAGGGAGTTTGTCCTGTGGGGCCCCTAGACGAGGTGCAAACTACCCACAACACAAGGTGTAGCTTGTCTAACTATTTATTAGATTTGCCCTCTAAATTTTTTCTTTAAGGCATTGAGGACCAATTTGTTGGCGGCTTCCGCTTGGCCATTGCCCTGGGGGTGTGCCACCAAAGATTTCCAATGCTTAATATGGAATATTTCACACTTCGCTGTGAATTTTCTTGAGAATTGTGTCCTATGGTCTGCGACCATAGCTCTCACTATTGTGAATCGGTATAGTACTTGGTCGTGGAAGAAGGTTAGAATGTTCTCATCTGTGGGGTGTACTAAGGGTTTGGCCTTGACCCATTTGGAGAAATAGCCCATCACCACCACCAAATATTCGAAGCCATTGATGTGGGTGAAAAGTATCATATAAAAGTATCTCACAAGTGTGTGAGATAAGTGTTTATCCCGATGGGAAATGGGTTTTCTGATGGAAAAATAGTGTTTTCTAAAGAAATATTCTCTCGCAATTGATTGCCAAAAGTTTGTTTTGGCTTAGAAATGAGTTGAAATGGATTCTAAGTCTCGAATTCGAAGGGAAAGAATGCAAAAAGATTAGGAAAAAGCCTTCTAAAAGCGTAGAGAATTCTCAGGAGAAAACTCTTTAAAAATGTTTAGAGAGAGAAAGTCTTCCAAAGTAAAAATGATAAAAAGATTTTCACCCCTTTCAAGCTCTTTTAGGATCCTTTTATAGTTAAATTGTAGAAGGTAGATATTAAGTTCTTGGAGCAAAAGTTGAGTGTTCTGCAAGGAAATTAGTTACAAGCGGTTATAAAGATATTTCAAGGGGATTTTAGTTGCTTTTTAAGTTTTTCGAGGAAGGTACAATATCTTTTTGATTTGAGAATAATTCGCCTTCGAGGGAAAAATAGTAAAGGTGGTATATTTAGCACCATAAAGCATTTTTTTTTTATTTAAAATAATCAGAATATTAAATTATGAATTAAAGAATCAAAGTCGTGGTGAAGTTATTAAAGTAACTGTTCATTTACTTCAGTTGGCAGTTACCTAATCGAGTAGTTGTAAATAGCTATCTTTTACTGAACGGTCATGACCGTTCGGGTAAAAAATGGTAACTCTTGTTTTTAACCCACTGTAAATTTCTTATAAATTTGGGTGAAGTTTATTCTTTTCATTCACCTTTCTCATCTTCTTTTCATCTCTTTCTTTTGAAATCTAACAGGAAGATTAAGTACTTAACTTTCTTGAAATTATTTTGTGATTTTTTATGCAATAGTATCGCCTTTTGTTGTATAAAAAAAGATTAAGGTTTGAACTCTTTTAAGATGGAGAAAAATACATCTCAAGGTATTTGATTTTATTTCTCACTATTTTTCGTCTTTTATTTTTATTTTCAGAGTTAAGGTATCTCATTCTGGAGCTTTTGATAGCCATAACATGTCTAAAAGGAGTGAGGAAATAGTCGAATTGTCCAATAGTGAAGAAGCCACTATAGTAGAAATGTCAATTAGGGTTACCTGATCCATTACCCCAGGCTAGGAAGTCAGTGACTTCGGAGGTTACTTTAGGAAGTAAAGTTGATAATGAAATCATAATAGATGGGTTTTCTGTAGATAGAATTGGGGTTGTCAATGGCTACGAAAGGGAATCCTTTTTATTTAAGTATTCATGCTATTGCAGGGCTTTCTGTTTTCCATATGTAGAAGAGTCATTAGTGCAGGAAGGGTTGTTGCACATTAAACCCAGAGTCCTTCGGGCACCAAATCATAAACCATCAAAAGGAGCAGAACCTTCTAAGCCCTTTTTTTCAAATACTGTTTCCAACCCGTTTCCAATTGTATGTATCATTTTCTTGTATGGCCTACCAACTGAATATCAGTTTCAATTTAGTTTGACTTCTCTCATTTGTAGCCCCCTGATAATCATGTAGGAGTATATGTCGTGCAATTTAAGGGAGGGCTTCATTTCCTCTTCGTCCCTTAATTGAAGAAATTTGTGTTTATTGGCAAATTTAACTTATAACCCAATTGACTTCGAAATTTATTAGGATAATTTTAGGATCTGAACTTTTGTTTAATGCCTATGGAGTGTCATCTAGTTTAGAATTCTTTAGGCATTATTTTGTCATGATGCAAAGATAGAGTTTGAGCATTGGTGGGTTGGTTCTATGCTCAAAGACATCCTAGAACTTCTAAATTGTTGCTTACTCCATCTAGTATTCATAGTAGGAAAGGAGTTTTTCTTCATTACCCATGAAACCTTAAATCTCATGAAGATTTCTTGGAATTATAGCAAGTCAATAAACAATGATAAGCCGAATAATGTCGTCAAAATTTCAATTGATCTACTAGTTAGTGTGAGTGTTGTGTGGAATATTGGAAAGAATTGGAACTCTAGCATCTTTTATGATGAAACTTGCATGGGCTTGGGTGGTACAGCATTAGAAGGCGAATTAATGCTCTTCTTTGTTCTCATCTTCATTACTTTACTTTTACTTTTTCAAATGGCATTCTTAATGTTCCTTTCTCTTTTTTTTTTTTTTTTTTTATAGAGAGCAAGATTGTGCAACTACTAGTATCCGAAAGAAGCAAGAAGATTTCTCCTTCTTTAATCTCAAAGAAGATTGAAACTTCTCTGATTGAAGGGCTTTTGAGCTTCAAAGAAAAGAAAAGCAATTCGGACCACTGACATTCGATCAAAAAGGAGCAAGTCTGCTCCAACATTGGTGGAAGAAAGGACCGAGCTAATTAGGAGGCGATTGAGGCTGCTACTAAAGAAGTCAATCCTCCAACAATTGAAGCACGTGATGATCAGCCTGAGAAGAATATTCATAGTAAAGTTTAATGTCCACAAATTGATGTGGACCCTAAAAGTTCTAATTATTGATATTTTTAGACCTAATTGGTCTATCAAAGTCAAGTGATATAATCAATTCGCTTACCAAAGCATCTGACTTTCTGTTTCATCTTATTCCCCAAGGTGAAACAAATCTAATGAAGGCTCTTACTACCTCTTAGTCTGATAGTGCATTTATGTATACACATGCTCAAATAAGATTTTTACTTTCTTTCTTTTTGTTTTCTTTTTCTTTTTCTCTTTACTGACATCTTTTTGTTTTCTTGTTTGTAGAACTTGTTTCGAAGCATGGAGATGTATAGGCAATCGGTAAATCATCACAAAGTGCTCAGGATATATGAGAATCAACTAGCTACTGTTAGGAATCACCTTCAAAAGGAGCAGCTTGACAGGATTTTAGCATAGAGTCAAGTAGCAAATTTGAAGGAGGAGGTCGATTCCCTGAAGGCCAAGCTTGAAGAGTCTAAAAAGGATATGGTGGAGATTGAGAGTTCTTGGATTTATAAGCTTGATGAGGTTACCCGAGTTCTTAAGGGCTATTCTGAAACCATGATCGAATTTGAATGTCGAGTTAGCCAAGAAGAGAAGAAAGTTGATGAACAGAAAGAAGTTGTCGATCTCCATAAGAAAATCTTTGTGTTAAGCTTGGAGGAGGATGGTATGTCCTATGAAGCTAAAAAGGCCAATTGTAAGAACTTCTTATGGACCCCTGAAGGCCAGGATCTCATCATGTGACTAATGAATGGGTCTATTAAGACCTTATTTTCAGAATCTTTGAAGGAGATTTAGAAGACACACCCTGATTACATCTTTCCAAAAGAGCTTCAGGACATAGTCAATGACGATTGGGTTGACATGAAGCTTCCCTAGGATGATGGGTTTCAGTTTGGAGTTGTTATTCAAGCTTATCCATCGCCTAAAGCATCTGAAAAGTTTGATAGATCAGATAGTAATTATGAATTAACGGAGGAGGCGACTAGAGAAGTTTTTGGAGAAGCTATTGTTGTTTCTCCTTTTTCTAGGAGGAAACTGAGTGATTCTTCTCTTGAAGGGGGAAAGTAGAAAGTAGGAATTTCTCTTTTCTGTTCTTCTCTTCCTTTTTGTAAATGCACTTGTTTGCCTTCGGGTATTTTGATGTAGCCTTCGAGCATAGTTGTAGAGATCAATGAATTGATCTTTTCTTTTGCCTTCGATTATTGATTCAAGCTTCTTGCATTTTTTTTTTTATTGCTTTGAATGAAATCTATCATCTTCTTAAAGAATAATCTTAAACAAGTCATTTAGCTTTTATATGCTTTGATGAATTTAGACTTTTTAGCTATAGATAGTTTAGACATAATTTCATCTTGATGAAATTTAGCTTTTCTAAGCTTAATGATTTGGGCTTTTTTGCCTAAGAAAATTTTTGAGCTCATTTATTTTTAATTTCTTTTTTGGGATCCCTAGCATTTTTGCCTTTATGAAATTTTGAAGCCTTTTTAGCTTTTATTCTACTTAGGCTTTTTCCTTAACAAGCTTTTAGCTTTAATTCAATTCGAGATTTTTTTTTGATAATAAGCTTTTTACCTTTTAACTCGATTCATGCTTTTCGCCACAATAAGCTTTTTAGCTTTTATTCTTCTTTTTGGAAGATTCATAATAATATCCCGATAGGGATTAAATTAGAATGAAAGTGATCACATCATAATTTGATGAATAAGAGAATTTATTTCTCATTGTAGGATTAAAAATGTAGTTTACAAATCATTGTAAATCGATACAATCTTTTAATCCTTCGAGGGTTCATTCGAATTGATTCGTTCGAGTAGGTACTGATCGGGATTATTCGATTAGTATCCTTTATGGATTTTTGTAAAATGTAGAAATTACATCAAGGGTTTAATCTTTCGAGGTCGATAGCATTTCATGTTCTTGCGATTAATCTTCCGTCCATATCTTCTAGCTTGTAACTGCCATTGCTATTGTCTTTTATGACTAAATAGGGTCTTTCCCAAGTTGGATCAAGCTTCCTTCTGATATTTTGTCGACTTGCTTCTTTTTTTCTTAGCACTAAGTTGCCTATTTGAATGTTTCTTTGCTTAACTTTCTTGTTGTATGCCCTTGCCAACCTTCTTTTTTATTCTGCTTCTATGATTTCTAGCTGGCTTCTCCCTCGAGTGATCTAGCAAGAGTAGATTTTCAACCAACTTTTAATCATTTAATTTAGGATCAAAATATTGTAATCTCATGAAATGGATGTGAATTTCAATGGGTAGTAAAGCCTCTGTTCCAAAATATATACTGAATAGGGATTCATGTGTTCGAGAATGAGGTGTCGTTCTATAACTCCAAAGTACTTTAGGTAATTCATCAACCTACTTACCTTTGGAGTTGTCAAGCTGTTTTTTTTAAAATCATGCAGTATTGTTTGGTTTGTCACCTTTGCTAAACCGTTGGTTTGCGGGTAGGCAACCGATGAAAATCTATGATCAACCTACATTTCTTAACAAAATTCCTAGAATTCAATGGAGGTAAACTACGTGCCATTATCTGTAATCAATATTCTAAGTATTCCAAACCTAGTAATAACATCATTGAAGAAGAAATTTTTAATTACCTTTGAGGTAATTGTAGCAAGTGGTTTAACTTCTACCCACTTTGTAAAATAGTTAATGGCTACTACTATGAATTCTCTGCTTCCTAAAGCTTTCAGGAAAGGTCCCAGTAGATCCATTCCCACTGGCAAAATGGGAACGGGTTGCATAGTGAATTGAAAGCGTTTGAAGGATTGTGATGAACATTAGCATGAATTTGGCATTTTTGACAGCTTTTCACTATTTGACAGCATCATCTTCCATGGTAGGCCAAAAATATCCTGTTCTCATTACCTTTTAGGTAAGGCTTCTTGAATCGATATGAGCTTCATATATCTCTTCATGGACTTCTTTTAGCACTTTTTCACCTTCTTCTATGCTTATGCACTTGAGTAAGGGCCAAGAAAAAGTTCTTCTATAAAGTTGATTGTCAATAACAATATATCAAGATGATACCCTTTTTAGCTTCATGGCTTCCTTAGAATCATCTGGTAGATCTCAATTGTCAATGTATGTGTCGATTGGATCTATCCAAGTCACTGGAGGATCATCTGAGCTCATAAATATAGCTTCTATGTTGATTGATCGAATTTTTAATGATTTGATCCAAATTGTTCGTAATGGGTGTGTTATCAAGTCGTCGACTTTGACAAAAGATCAGCTTCATAGTTATGCTTCAAGATATGTATTCAACATGACTATAGTTGAATTTCTTAAGTAGATCTTCGCACAAATTGAGATATTTCTGCATGTTCTCACCTTTGGTGTCATAAGAACCATTGATGCATGCTACTAGGAGTTGAAAATCCATTTGAGCAATGAGGTTCTTGGTGTGTGATGGATATATATATGATTTAACAAGATTTGATCAATATAAAATGAATCACTATTAGAGTTTGTCACTTAAATCACACTAAAGGCAAGTATACCTATCATGTATAGCATCGAAAATGTGGTAGTAATCAAGATTTTAAAATGTTAAAATCGTTAATCCCCAAGAGAACTTGGTAAGTAGCTAATTAACATCAATCCAAGCATGAACATTTATTGAATAAGGAAATAAGACTAAAGAATCAAATCTGAAATTTTTGAAAGTAAAGAAAGGAAGAAGGAAGATCTAA
>JAXGGT010000138.1:201120-217133 GCA_035583425.1 Marsdenia floribunda | reverse complement strand
AATGACTAAAATACCCTTTTAATTTAATGGATATGCGGGCAAAGTGATCAAATTTTGGTCAATTTTGGTTAGAAGGACCAATTTGGGAAATATAAAATAGATAAAGGATCAATTTGGATAAAATTAAAGTTATAGGACCAATTCGGAAAACGTAAATAGTTAAGGGACTAAATCGGAGAATTTTCCATTCATGTGCCAAGAATGTATATGTCCCATGAAGGGTATTTTTATTATTTAAAATCTCATTAATCTATTTACATCTTAATGAAACCCTTATCTCTTCCAATTTCAAATAATTTTTTTTAATTTCTTTCATTATGGATTATTTTTTCTTTCGAGATAGTTTTGTTGGAAAAAAATGAGGGTTTATTAAAATTTCAGTTAGTTAATGAAATTATAAATTACAAAAATGCCCTTCATGGGACATATATGTGCTTGATATGTGAATTTCAAAAATTATAAAATTTTGTTGAATTATAAAAATTTGCTGAGAGGATTACATAGTCGAATTAAAAATAAAATAGAAATTTGATTGTTTAAAAACTAAAAATGAAGACCGTTTTTCCAAACATTAATAATATGGAAACTACTAAACTGACTAATTTTTTTTTCTCTATTAAGTTAATATTTTAGACAGCAAAATTTTAAATCAATTAAATTGATGTCGAATTTGGTTCTAAAAATATTTTTAAAATATAAAAAGATTAAATTACAAAATCAATGTCACAAAATCATACCATTTTTAACAAGTTATATATATATATATATATATTTAAAAAAAAAAAAAGGACAAAAGAAACAATAGAATTACCTAAACTAAGAAACTCAATTAGAATTCAAAAGGAAAAGCAAAAAGAATCATTACCTTACTACTAAGAATCTTACCAAAATATTTCCTAGAATAACTAAGCAACCTTTCAAGAAAAAAGAAAACTTGAAAAGGGATAATGTCAATCTGCCTAATATGCTTATAGTTATAATCCCTTAAATTAATCCCCAAAATATTTTCCTTGAAAGTTTCACCAACTTTTTCCAAGAATTCATGGAAAACTTCTTTGCACTTTACTTATCTATTAAAGATTTTCTAAAGGAATTTTCAAAATGTTTCCTCTGTTTGTGTGTGTGTTTTTTTTCCCCCCCTTTTTAAGACAATCACTTGGAAATGTACCAAATTGTCTGCTCCATTCTTTGACCGATTTTCTTTCTTTATTTTTCCTTTTCTCTTTCTTTGTGTGTTGCAAAAAGAGTACATATTTTGATAATAGATATAGTTTAATTGGTAATAACCTTATCTATGATCTAAAAATCATAAGTTCGAGTCATGTTTTAAATAAAAAAAAAGTTAATCTTTTTTTTTTAAAAAAAAAAGAAAACCATATATTTTCTTTTATATATGGATGTAGCTCAATTGGTAGTTAATGAATTTATTTACACTTAAGTCAATTAGTAGCAGTCTCGTTCATGATCAATTATGTTTGAAATGAAAAAGGACCAAATTTTCAAAAGAAAAAAAGAAAAGAAAGAAAAAACATATATTTCCTTATATATATAATAAAAGGGGTCCATTTGAATGGGGGAAATGTCTTGGGTAGTTAATGGGTTTATTCACATTTAAGCCAATTGGCAATTATGACCAAGTTTCTTACCAATTTAATGTCAACTAACTACCCTATCCCTCCAAATCATTGTGTCATTTCTTCTACGATCCGGGCCTCCGAGTTCGTGTCACAACTATAAGTTTAGCGATACTCATAGTCAATTACTTGACATTGTTTTGTTATACTAAAAAGGATATTCCGAATTGATAATAAGTATCTAAACTCATACTTATATTCTATGATATGTATATATATGTAAACTTACGATATGAAATAAGATATCACATTCAACCTCCTTAAGGCCCAACATCCCAGCTAGGGTCCAACAAAATTGGTCTAAACTCAAGATCAACCAATGGACGTCTGAGATTCTAGAGGTTGCTCCCATCTCACATATGGTGTAACACTTAGTTGTCATTAGTCTATATTGACTATCCGCTTTGATACTAACTGTCACAACCCGTGTCTATGAGCCCACACCATGACTATGGGTCTGACAGTATCTACGATCAACTACTTGGTACAATTCTACTATACCTATGATACTCCGTTCCACGTTGTAAGTTTATGTGGATAAATCACAGAATATAAACATGAGTTTAAGTATTTATTATTAATTCAAAATATATTTTTTGTATAACAAAGAAGTACTAAGTAGTTGATTTTGGGAATCGCATGACCTATAATTGTGGGACATAGTATCACAATTTTTAACTAAATTTTATTTCAATTTAAGTGTTCCTTTTGTTGTGTGTGTTTTTTTTTTTTTTTTTTTTTTTTTCAAACCTTCCGACCTTAACAAATCAAAATAGCTTTTACTATTTTTTTTCCACAATATCTTTAAATTAATTTTTTTTACAATTAATATTAATTAATTATTCAGATGTCAAACAATACTATATATTAATTTTAACTTTTTTATTAAAGAATATAAAAATTTATCCAATAATAAATAAAAACTAAAAAAGTTTTTATTTTTTTATTTTTGTTTATTTTACATTAATACTTTTATAAATAACTATTTATTTATTTTATTAGTCATGATGGAGAGATTTTGGTAAGAATTATTTTTTTACTTATAATCTTAAGAAATCAAGGTAACAATTTTTTTTTTTTTGTTTACAATACTATTGAATTAATATTCATAACTAATATATATATATATATATATACATATATCACTTGTCACAATAGAGAATTTTTCAAATATTTTTTATATGTTTATTTTTATTTATTTATTTTTTGATATATATATATATATATATAATAAAAAAGACTTAAATAATACTTAATAATAATAATTAAAAAGTTAAATAATCTCACCTATAATTTTAAAATATCATAAATTCAAAATATATTAATGGAATAAAACTTCAAAATTCTAATAAGATTTAACTATAATTCCATTAAGAAAACGTACTTTTATTAGTTACAGTCTTATTTGTGATATAAGAAGTCATGAATTCTACATACATTATTAGATCGAAAATGCCTCAAAACTAAAAAAAAATATATATATATACAGTCCCCTTTTAAGGGCAAAAATGGGGGAAATTTCCTTTGGCTGTTCCTTGTGTATGAGGAAAAGCGTTGCGAAGCTTAATAAAACGATATTATACAAAAGGGTAAAGAAAAGAAAAAGCGCTATTAGGCAGGACGACTTTTCGTTGTATTACCAGTTCCCAATTTTTGTTCGTGGAGCTTTCCGGAGAATCTGACGATCATCTTGTGTAATTGAAATCCAGGTACGATTTTGAGCCCTTTTCAGTACTAATTCCTGTTATGATGCAAAAACTCCCATTTTTCAATACGGGTCTCTCTGATTTTCCTTTACTTCAACTGGGTTCAATTGTCAAGGTTTGATTTGTTTGTTTGTTTGATTTTTTTTTTCTCTTTCCATTTTCTGTGGGTTTTGTGATTTGATTGGCGGTTTCTCTAATTGTATAGAATCTTGTATGGAAAATGATAACCAAGTGAAAGTGTTGTGGTTTGTAAGAATATATGTTTTCCTTACCATGGTTTTGGCTTTTGGCATTAAAGGAAATTGGGATGACTCGAGGAGTAAAAATGAGTAATGGACATAATTTAGATACGCTTGTTTGAACTTACAAGTCTAAGGTATGAATGAAATCCGAAGGCAAAGTGAATCTTGGTTTCAATCATTTCTGAATATTGACCGTAAGTACTAGATCAGGAGGGAATGGTTATGTTCTTTGCCAAAGTAATTGGTGAAACTTTTCTGATATAAGTTAAGGGATTCTGCAAATTACAGAATCTCTTTTAGTTACTCATTAGAGACTTTGGTTCAGACGTTACTGGAAAATTGCAGTTTTTCGTTGTTTGTTTGTTTGTTTGTTTTAATTTTTCAATTTGATGTTACTTGAACGGTCTCAAATATGTTTGGTGCTGTTTGTAGGTTACATTTTAAGACATGGTTAAACCGAAATGTTGCTTAGTGAAAAGTAAGTAAAGGAAAACTAGGTTTGTTCATTCATCTAAGATGCTTGTTTCTCAAGTTTTTCTACATTTTCTAATATCTGTCTCAAAAGAATTGGCTCCTTGGCCCCCGCCCTACGGCTATGAATAAGGATGGTCAAATAGAAGTTCAAATAAGTTCTACATCATTCAGATTTATCTATTCTTTTTTTTTTTTTTTTCTTTTCAAATTTGTTAGGTAATTAATCATCTGGTTCTGTAATCAGCTTTTGCTCTTATAAGGATATGGATCGGTCTAAACATGCTGAGTTTGGAACTATAGAAGCTTCCTTGCTTCAAATGATTAATGATCACAATCAAAGGTCAGCCCAGCTTCGTGAATTTACAGGTGCTTATATATCATACATGTTTCTGTATTGAAGCTCTGTAATATAGTGGTTAGCTTGTATTTGAACATGATGCCTGAGGATGTTTCGGTTTCTTTCTTAACTAGAAAAGGCTAAGAAGGATTCTATCCAGCTTGCAACTCGAGTTTCTGATCTCTTGGTGAATTCAGTCAATGACGGTGTGCAAGAGGCCTTCATAATGGAGAAAAGGATAGAAATAGAAACTCGAGCTCTTGCAGCTTCCATTTTGCAATTTGGAAAGCAGACTGACCAGTGGCTCGCAGCTTCTCATGCTCTTCATACTGCCATTAAGGTCAAAACTCTTTATATTGTATTCATGTCCCTTACTAAATATTTCTACAGATTCACTACTTTGGTTTAGTTTAGAAACGATACACTGGATATTTCTTCAGAAGCATACTTCTGAAGTAAATAAACTAATAAAAGGAAAAATTGGTCTAGAATAGCAGGTGTTTTTGGCATTGTGCCCTCTGATAAGAGTGATAAGAAGGTAAAAGAAGAGGACCTGATGATCATGTAATGCTGGGAAAAAAACATATCCCTTAGAAACCCACTTCCTGTAGGCAACAAAGTGTTAATAGATATGTAAACATCTTGAACTAATGTTGTCTTTTTCAATCAATGAATTTAGGATCACATCAGTAAACAGTCTTTGAAAGCATCCACTGCTACCAATAGAGGCAATTGAGCACCTGGAACTTTATTGGAGTCTTAATTTCTGTGTGAGAGAGAGCTTTATTTCAATTTCCTGTACTATATAATCTTGTCCTCAAAGATACAGAAATGCTGTTAATTGTGTCTGATATCAACAAATTGTTTATAAAGCATTCTTATTGCAAACTAAAACTAGGATTTATGATCAATCAAGTACAGAATATGTTGATATTGTCTGAAAAGTTTTCTTCTGCTGTGTAAGTTTGCAAAATGATTATAGCTTTTTCATAATTTATACCTTATTCCATTGCTGCCAACCCTGACAAAGAAATACCCTAAATTATGTTTCATAGCAGCAGGAGCTTTTCTTGATTGACCGTCAGTTTGCTTTTTTACTTGCAGGAAATTGGCGACTTTGAGAATTGGATGAAGACACTGGAGTTCGATTCTAAGAGCGTCAATATGGCCTTCAGGAACATCCAACAAGGAAAAATTGAAGGGCAAAGCTCACAACATTCATCAACCACAACCTGAATACATAGGGTGTAGGTTTTTTGTGTTTTTTTTTTCCCCTTTTAATGTTATTTTTGCATGCATACTCTCTGTTGATAAAATCTCAAATACATTTGTAGATTAGTTACTGAATCTTTGAAAGATAACTTCTTTAGTTCAAACTTATAGTGCAGTCTGCCGATGCTTTTGACTTTACACTATCAGAAAATTGAGTTGTGCCTTGGATGTTCTTGAAAATCTCTGAACAAGAATATTAGAGCACATTCATTGTTGTCATGTCATCCTCTCTATGTTTGTTCTAATCAAGATCTTCAAATGTCTGCTCAGGGTTAAAAAAAGAAAAGACCTAATTTGTCAAAATATACAAATTAAGAGACAAATTTAGATATTTGATAATTTAGTATCTGTATTGGTTAATTCAAAAGGAAACTATGAAAATTTTTTTAAGATTATTATACGTAATTGATATATAGCACAAAAACTTTAAAGAGTCAAATTTAAGTAAAGACATCTAAAAATAAGAAGAATTACATCATTGGAATTGCACCTTATTCTTGATAAATTATTAAATATTGAAGCTCAATAAAGCTCACCGAATTCACAAAAGATCAAAGAGATTCAATTTATTTGTTTGCAAACAAATATTCTTTACACCCCTTGGGGCTTTACTCAAATGCAATTAGCTCTAGGGGTTGCACTGGGTTCCAACCAGAAAATAATCCCTGATTCCCATCTCAGACTTGGGAGCATAAAGAAGTTTACAATACTTGCAGAAACCAAGCAAGATAGAAGGGAGAGGGAGGGATTGTGTATGGACCAGAGAATGCAAACCTCAATGGCTCAAGAAAGAATTAGGAAAATTGATATCACACTGATTAGTATACAAAGAAAACTACAAACACAATAATACGGAACCGAATTTACATACAAAGGAAATGTACGTACGGTTTGGTTTTTCAAACCTCACTCTAACCATGTACATTTTTTTTTTCCCTTTTCAATCCTCAAACAACACTTGACAACAGAATAAGTATAAACAACCTTGGATCGAGAAGTTACCTAATATGAAACAAGGAAAGGTATGATCATGGACATGAATGTATCATAAGATAGCGTTGCTCTCCCAGTATACTTGGAATCCTTCTCCTTGAATTTTTCGGTTAGACCCTGAAAAGTATAAATTGATTATGCACAGAAAAAGTTTCATGTATATGTGAGGTTTTCAACTTCAAAAATGAAAGAAAGATGAACAGATCCATTTCTGCAACGGAGAAGGTATGGAGAAGAAAATTCCACTAGCTTAACTGAAGAAGTAACTAAAGAATGAGAAACTTCAGAAAAAGTATGATCTGCTTACCTTCACAATCATCCCACATCTGCAGGAGGGAAAAAGGGGGGAAAAAAAAGGTTAAAAATATAAACTTTAGATAGTTAAGAGGAAGAAGAAAAATAATAGAATGAAGTAGGGAATTCATACTCAACAAAACTGTCAAAATTGAGCTCAACCCTCCGGCCACTGCCATCATCATATCTAGAGATAAGAACCTGTAAAACTGAACGTGGTACTAGGTAGCCAAGACTATGGAGAGCATCTCTCAGCTCTGTTCCATCAATTTTCCCACTACGATCTTTGTCGAATCTCTCAAATATGACCTGCAAGAACAGGGTAAAAGCCCTTTTTTTTTAAAGCAACAAATCATTGATATGGAAATTCATTTGCAATGGTAGCTCATCACTAAGCAATACCAGTTTGCTAACAATTTCAGGAAAATCTTGTTAATAAAGAAGTTAGATCAGAGATCAATCTTCGTCTACTTTGAGAAACCAATGCCACAAACACCGAGTAATGCAAAAAATTTGCAATAATAATGTTGAAAATTTTCGTCTTGTACTTTAAAAGAGAATATTGGAATAGTACTAACTCAAATATTTAGATTTTCATTTTTTTTTTTCCCCTTTCCATGTGAAATGAAAGATGAAAGGTAAATCAGGATTGAATTTTCCAGATAATGATCACCAATATGGCCATGAGAAAATGTTAACTCAACATAAGAAATCTCAGAGGAGTACAGATATTCTGACGAAGTTAGAGGCTATGGTCCTCTAGAAGTGATCAGGAAATTTTCCTTGAAAGTGGACCACAGAGCATACTGAGTAAAGATGCATCTTTAGCCATGAGTTGAACGTTTGGTGCATAAATCTCCATTTTACCCTTTCCACCCTTTTTCTTTTCCTTGTCATATTTCTAAACTTACTACTTGCCTATTGAAACGTGACAATCTGTGGTCTTCTAAGAATCCTCCAAATAGAAAAATTTCTCCCAAATGAGAGACCAATAGCAACTTTCTAGATTTATGTATGCCTTGACAATATGGTACAAATTAAGATTGCAATAAACTTAGCCAGAGATCCTAGTCAAACACTAAGCTCAGATGTTTAGAAAAAGGATACAGAGTTTCGATAGACAAAAGATACAGAGGAGGAGAAAGGAATTTTGCATATAGAATGGATTGATGGATAGCAGAAAACGAGAAAACCCAAAAAGAGAGAGAGAGATTTGATATCATGTGAACATGGGAAATCAAGAGAATTTCTTATATAAGGTGATTGGAGATTGTGGATTAAACTTCGTCGTGAACTCACTAAAGATATGTAAATCTTAAACTGTGACCATCTTAACAGAAAAGTGATAAAATCTTTCAAGTTTTGACTCACCAAACCCGAATAACCAGATATCATAACCTTATTACAGACTAAGTTTTGTTTCAATATTTTCCTCATAAGAAGATTATCAAAGAATTTAGAACCAACCATAGCATCAAGATTTAAATTGTTGAATATTGTTCACATTCTGATGAAGCACTTTTCTATTCCCTTGGTTCAAAAATCAACTAAAAACTCCACAGTACGTCCTACAAGCTACTAGAGAGGATTTAAACAAAATTCTCTTTAACCTGAAACTAGACAGCTTAGTTCAATGATACCAAAAAGGTTGAAATTCTTTTATAAGTGTCTCTTTGTTTGTTTTGTGTTCCCAAAACGCATCTATATAAGTGGCCCAAATTTGTTACCCTTCCACCAGGGTTTCAGTCAGAAGAAAAAGGTTAAATAGAAGAAAAACAACCAGGAACAGAATAAATAAAATAGAACTGATGGAAATAAAAAAAAAAAAAAAAAAAAACAGTGGAAGTAACGAAAACTTAATTACCCGCCACTGCCCAAGACAATTCCATAGTTCAGCAAATCCCTTGGGCCCTGTAATTTGATATCCAAAACATACAATGAAAATGAAAAGAAATGAGAAAGGTAAGACATAAATTATTTAAAATGATGATGTAGAAATGAATAATGAATGAAGGAAGAACGTAAGTTCATCTATAAAAGGCACGCTGCACCAGAACAGTTGAGAATCTAACATATATGAAGGGCATTTTTAGGCAATGATATCGCATAAAAAAAAAAAAAAAAATCTTATTCAAAGATTGGATTTCATGGTAATAACTTCAGATACTAAAAAATTCTGCAGACATAATTTTGCTCATACTCAAAGCATCCCAGAAAGAAAAAGGAAAAATCGCATCATATTTAGACTTTTCTACAACCTTTTTATATGATTCAACCTTTTTAAAAAAGACATGTATAAGTAAGAAAACATTCTTCTGCAAATGCACATTATAGTGTAAATATGTCGCACACCCCTCAGCAGCAACTAGCAGAGCTTTATTAAGGATTTTTCTAGTAAAAAATGCTCAAATTTTCAAATTTTCAAAGGTTCTGTGCTTCACAGTTACTAAACTAACCTTTTTTTTTTTTTTTTTTTTTTTCTGAATAGAAAATTGCCCTATGAAGCAAAAAGCTCTTTTTGCCGCAAAGATGAAAAAGGTAATAGGAAAAAACAATCCCTTTTCCATTTGTTCAGAAATTCATTGGAGACAGAAACTAAAAAGTGCAAGGTAAAAAGATCCCTGATTCTGCATTATCCCCAATCTGAATCAATTATCTGAAAATTACTGGTATCCAAATATTTTAAAAAACAAACTATTTATTCACCCCCACCCCATAAATTACTTCTCCAGCTCATCATCGAATTTTTCTCCTTTCTTCATCAGTCTTTAAATTGGATCCCAACATGCTAGAAAAACAACGTTTGCATGTTCCCTGAGTCAACAGAACATCAAGAGAATTGAAAAGGAAGGCGAACTCAGAAAAACTCACCGACTCTAAGTGCCGGATCAGAGGGATTCTTGAAGAGAAAGATAAGTAAACGGATAGCTCGAATATTGAACCTTTGGTAACCCGAAGAAAGAGCTTCTTGCAACTCCTTGTCCTCAATGAATCCACTCCGGTCTCTGTCCACCATCTGAAAGCTCCGAATTACATCAGGATGAGTCCCAGGAGGAAACGAATTATACCCATGGTACTGTTGCTGTTGATACGGAGGATAGCTATATCCATACGAATAAGGAGCTTGTCCCGACGACCCATAGTTACTGCTGCTGCCACTGCCACTATAGCCATAGCTCTGAGGTTGGCCATAACTCTGGCCAGTATATGAGAACGAGGAGGAGTTGTAATCTTGATTAGCTCTTGAAGGATTATAGGGGTGAGCTAACTTAGGTTCATCATAGTCAGGCACAGGCGGAGCTGAAGGAGAATAAGCTGCTCTGTTGCCGCCGGCACTGCCCGTGCCGCCGTAGGGAGACGATGACGTCATTGTTTTGCTAGCGGTGCTGTGGAGAGAGTTGAGGCGTGTTTGGTTTTATATAATTTGGTTAAAATGCGAATGGCAGAGTTTTATAGTAAGCAAAAGTTGTGGGCTAATAACGAGTAATGCCAAACTTTAGGAGGAAACGCAAAAATAAACCTTTTTTTTCTTCTACCATAAAGGGGAAAAAAAAAAAAAAAAAAAAAAAACATTTTTTACATGTCATATTTTGACCTGTAAGTTTGGTCCAACCCACATATGCCACATATAACTTCTTTTGGATAATTATGAGGTTTCTCATCTCACTTTTTAGTTATAAGATTTGGAGTTCAAATCTCTTTTTTCTCGAATTCTCCTCCATGGACCCTCCTTCCCAGATTCTCTTTTATGAACCCTCCTTCTCAGATCCTCTTCCATGGACCCTCTTTCTCAAACCTTTTTCTATGGACCCTCCCTTCCGAATCTCTTTCATGGACCCTCCTTTACCAAATCTTCCTTGTAAAAATAAAGCATATTTCATAATCAACAATTCACTTTCAATATAAAAATACTTATAATAAAAGGAATTAATCATTATTTTTAATTGTGAATATTATTAACTAAGATAAAAAAAAAAAAAAATTCTATTAATTTCTTTTTGAATTCTTTTTAAATCAGCTAATAAGATAATTAAAAATTAAATAAATTTTCAAGTCATTTATTATTTTTATGCCTTTTCAGTTGTTTAGAAATTTAAATTTTAACATGGAAATTAAAATAAATATATTTTGACCTAAGAGACAATGGACACATATAAAGAAAAAAAGATGAAAAATAGTGGATAAACATAAGATAGATCTAGAGATGGTCTTGTAGAATGCACTCCCGGTTCTCCCAAGGGTTGAACTTTGGCAGTACTCTATTAATGTATAGTATTCTATAATTTTCTAATATATCATTTTTTTTTACTATCTAAAATTGTTTACACTACAACTCAAAGTTTTTAGAGCGTGCTTCTATTACCTAAAATTTTAAGTTATATTTGCATTAGTGTAAAATTTAAGAAAAATGATTTTTAAAGTTTTGAGTGAATTTTTTTTTTTTTTTTTTTTAATGAGAATGAAAAAAAAAAAAAATAAATAAAAAATTGGTGAATAGTTATTTAGATAAGATTTTATTTTGAGAAAAATTGAATTTATAGGTGTAATGATAATATAATTATTAGCGTGGTGGCGTATTGAAAGATAGAAATATATCTGAAAAGATATATTAATATGCCCTAATGATAAATTTCACAATTTTCTTTTTAAGTTTTGGTAAACCAGCTTTTTACATGTGTTATAGATTGTTCAAATGTAATCACAACTCAAATAAAAATTCTCAACTTATGCACTAAACTAAATACAATCTTATACACTAATGCTCTACAAATTTTTTGGAGTAGTATAATACTATTCATAATTTACTAGAGTATTCCAATATATTTTAGTACTCTTTTAAAACAATCTATATTACTCTATGACTTTTTAGAGCATTCTTTGACCATCTAAAAATTTCAGCACTAGTACTCTATGATTTTTTAGAGTACCATCAGACAAGTAAAGCGTAGAGAACTCTAACCACACAGTTCATGACATTTTTCATGGACTTATTTTTACCAACTTCACATGTGGCACTTTGATCACTTTTCCTTGTAACCAAGTTAGCCTAGCTAAGTTAGTTATGAATATAACTTGAAAGCTAATTAGAACAAAGGGAGCTTGAAAATTTAGAAAATGTTATTAATCCTTATCATTTGTATTCTTTGATCTCTCTATCTTGGTTCTTAGTTCACAAATGACCACCTAGTTCTCTATTTATATAGCTTTCAACTTCCTCAATGGACAAACTATGATAAATTTGATCCAAGAGATAGAGCTCACCTATAGAGTTTTCTATATACCTTTCTCTATATCAAGTAAATGTCTCAAACTATCTAGATTATTCTACTTTTATGTACACTCTTCAAGAGTACTCTATTAGTTTCTACATTATTCTAGAGTGTTCTACCTCTGTACACTTTGTAGAAATTTTTAAAAGGCTCTAGTTACGCAACTTTTGACATTCTTTCCTACTCATCTCAGTGATGCCCTTATCATGCCTTGTTTATGGTCTCAAATCTTGTCTTTGTAGTTTCATCGTGATGAGCTATTCTTCTTGACAAGTTCTTCCTATTAACAAAAATTTCTTTGCAGCTTGGATGAGTGCCTTTTCTCTTTTTCTTGGTCCGCTTCATTCTCTTTGTGGCCTTCAACAAGTATACTCTCTCCATATCGGGAAATTTCTCATACCATTCCTTAAAAAACTTGAAATCCTCAGGACTTTGGCTCTATAACTAGTGGCCAACATATGTAAGTCATAGATTGTTGTCCTGTTACCACTTCGAATAGATTAGCACCTATTATCTCACCCTTCTGAAACAACGCAAGTGCATCATTTGGAGCTTTAGATGGTTGAATGTAATTGTCATCTAACAAGTCCTTTACTTGCTTCTAAAGCTCCTCTAATTCGAGTATTGTCATTCCATATGGTATGATAACAGCGTGAGTTGCTTTAATAATGGAGCAATAGCATCATCTAACTCTTTGAACACAAAAACATCTTTCACTAAAAATAATTAAATTAGTTAATCAAAAATAATTTAAGAATTAAAATAGTTAAAATAATTTAAAATCAAATGTTTATATTTATATATACACATATATTTCTATCTTAATATGATTTATATTAAATGTAGATTTTTAAATATAAATTACTTTTTTCATATATGACTTTATGAACTTAATAAATTAAAATACAAATAGTTGAATCATTAGTAATAATGTGTTAATTTATAAAATAAAAAGATTATTTATAATAATTTTTAAAAAGAATTTGTCAATATGATTCAAGAACTGGTTGAAATAATATATATATATATATATATAAATATTTTTTTAAAAATAAAAAATAATGGACTTAAAAAGGAATAAAATTAATTAAAGAGATTATTTTATTTTATTTATTTTTTCCTGCTGGCGGGAAAGAAAAACCTACACAGATCACTGTGCTTAGATGGGGAGGGAGAGAGTTTGAGTTTGTCATTTTGTGCTCGGACGTGATTCTAATGGCGGAGAAGGACAACAACGAGAAGGGGAATGGAGAATCAGCTGAGGCGCCAGAAGCAACGGCGTCGGCAGTGGTATCGGAGGAGAGAGAAGAGCTGCCGAAGACAATCGTCCGTCGATTGGTGAAAGAAAAGCTATCGCAACTTTCCAAGGGGACTGAAATCTCTGTTCTCCGTGAAGCTCTTCAAGCTTTCTCTGAGAGCTCTCGCATCTTCATTCATTATCTCTCCGCCACGTAAGCACACGTACAAGCTGAGCTTCTTTTATCCATTCAGATATCTATTTGTTCATATATGTTCTCCATATGCTCCCATCCTGGTGCTTGAATCTTTATCGGGGTTCTGTAACTTTTAAAAATAATACCGAAGGAATTGCAGAAATTCCACCAGAAAGCAGCGTTTTAGGTTATTATTTGATGTTGAATTAGGATTCTTCCCCGGAAATTTAAAATTTTTAATTTTTGGGGCAAAAGGCGAAGGATTTATGTGTAGAGCCTGTTTACCATTGGAATTATGTTTTCTTGTTTGCAGTGCAAATGATGTCTGTAAAGAGTCAAAGAGGCAAATAATCGCTGCTGAAGATGTTTTTAAGGCGCTTGAGGAGATAGATTTTCCAGAGTTTGTTGGGCCTCTCAGAGCTTCTCTTGAAGGTTTCTGCTGCTTCTTTCACGGCAATATATTCTGCTTAATATTGAAATTAACTTTATTTGATGAAGATAACTGAAAGATTTTGTCGTATTCAGATCATGAAATGTGCTTGTTGCTTTGTCTTCTAAGTCAATTAGTTAGAAGAGTTAAAGGGGATTGTAAAGTAGTTATTAAGATTATTGGTAAAATGGTACTGGAAATTGTTGAAGTTGGCGAACTTAAAACAAAAGTGTGATTATGGGTCATCCTCGTATGAACTTCCGGGGAATGAAACATTTTAGGATTTCCCTCGGGTGATCTTCTAGACAGGATGATAAGAACTGCTAGTTTCTACCAATTATCTAACCAAAATTCTACTGAAAACAATGAGTTGATTAGACAAAATCAGTAATCAGAGAAAGAAATCTCAATCTTCATTTCATTGACAGCCTAAGCCAATTCTAGAGGGCTTAGTTCTCTCCTAAGCATTCTGCCACAAAACAAATCTCTAATGAGATAATCCCAAGAATATCAACAGCTGGTTATTTATACATGCTTCCAGCTTTGATTATAACAGCAAGCAGAAATATCACTAGCAGCTAAAATATCTAGCAGCTGTGTAAACATAACAGAAAGCAGAAATATCACCAGTAGCTAAAATATCTTTCTCCCTTCAACCCTTATTTATTGCAAGCTAACCCTAGGCCTCCTAGAATAGGTGAACCTAATAGTGGGCCTAACAATTCCCCCCATCATCACTTTCACCTTGTCCTCAAGGTGGAAATTTGTGGAATTTGTCATTGTCCGAAGAATCGCCGTCGTTACTCAGCGCCGCCATCTCGTTCAACTCCCGTGACTTACAACGATGTGATGGTGACCATCGTTCATTGCAGTGATAGCAGAGGCCTTGCCCTTCTTCGCCTGAAATTCATCATCTCTATTTCTCATCTCTGGATCGCGCGACGTTTCTTGCGCCGCCTCCCTAGCCACAGCACTGGTGGGGCTGAATCTAGGGTTTTGCCAATCAGACATGGGTCGGTTTTGATTTTTCGACCCAGCGCAACCCCTCAGCTTGACCTCTACACACTGGGCAAGTTCCATGGCCCGGTCTAAGCCATTAGGTTGTAGACACCTCACTTCCAACCTTACTTCTTCCTTCAAATTTTGTAAATACATGCCAAGCATTCCATCCTCAGTCAAGCCTAGTAGAGGAGCTGCTCTATCAATGAATCCTTCATTAAATTCAGCCACTGTTCCTTTGTGTTTCCAAGCAATCCACTGCTCGAACAAGGAACCATCTAATTTTGACCTGAATCTTCCAAGCATTAGTAACATCAATTCTTCCCAAGAAGCAATAGGTCTTCTCTTATTCTCCCACTTGAACCAATTATAGGCTCCCTTGTTAAATTTCACCACAGCCACCTCAAGCTTTTCTTGATCGGTAAATCGATTTGCCAAGAAGTACCTCTCGGCCTTACGGATCCACTCGTCCGGATCCGTGCCATCAAACTCAGGTAATTCCACTTTGAGGAACTTGAATTTCCTCTGATGAATCTCCTCCTGATTTAAATTCGAAGCTCCACCAGAATTGAATGATATATTCTCTCTTTCTCCACTGACCCCCTTTCCTTTATCCTGGAACATCTTGCGAAGAGCTTCCTCCTGAATTTTCAGAATTGACTCTAATCTTTGATCCAATTTCAAATTCCTATGGATAGACTCTTCCTGCATCTTCATCAGAGATTCTACCCTCTGATTCATGCTCTTCACTTCCTCCATAACCGCCTGCATTGAATCTTCCAGAACTTCCACTCGCTGGGTCAAACTCTTCGTCATTGAAATGGTCCAGAAGAATTGCTCTGATATCAGATTTGATAGAAACAGGTACTCTCTACCAAATTATCTAAGCAATCACAACTAAGAACTGTGAATTGATTAACCAAAAGAAA
>JAXGGT010000138.1:175547-201020 GCA_035583425.1 Marsdenia floribunda | reverse complement strand
TAACAGCAAGCAGAAATATCACTAGCAGCTAAAATATCTAGCAGCTGTGTAAACATAACAGAAAGCAGAAATATCACTAGCAGCTAAAATATCTTTCTCCCTTCAACCCTTATTTATTGCAAGCTAACCCTAGGCCTCCTAGAATAGGTGAACTTAATAGTGGGCCTAACACAGGACTATCAGCAACCTTACTTGTATATTTTCTGAGTGAAATTTTGGGCATCCCGTGGGTGCTAGTTGCCCATTTTCCACTTAAAATAATATGTTTATATACATGTTGCTGCACTCTAAGCAAAGTAAAAGATGCATTATTCTGTTCTTGAGATGTAGTTTGAGTCAGCTGATTAATGCTTGATCTTGGTTTGTACATGCTTCTGGTTCTTCCCTTAAAGCTTTGCTTCAATTAGTGATGCACTCAGATTTATGCTTCTGATGTACACTAGTCTCCCTTTGTGCATTTATGATGGTATAAAGTTATGCATGTTGATGTGTGATGAGCAAAGTAGAAAATCCATGTTTCTTCCTGTTTTCAGGATCTCAGATTGACTGATAGAATATGTGACCATGGCTGATCTCTTTCTTAGGCACTTGCTGGAAAGAAATGCTTCATTAGTAATGCACTCAAATGGGTTTCATTAACTGTTAGTCTTGCTCTTTCTATTTTTTGAAATATGGATTGAATATATGCATGGTGACTAGTGTTAAGCAGGCTAGATAAAACTGTCCCTACCTCCTCACATCAATCTCAGGAGTCACTTATCCATTCTCAACAAATCACAGCCAGTTAAAATGTTTCCAGTGGTGGGAGTAAACCAAGAACTAGAGACCTCACGATGAAGTAAATTAATGCATCTACAGACCACCAATTAGATCTGGAACAATGGACTAACCAGCTTGGTCATCACTCACATTCAGCAGCCTGAAACTAATCCAGTGCTCCTGATTATTCCTCTTTTTAGGCGCTAATCTTGAGAATAATGAACTAGATTTACTAGAATCATCTGCTATTTCAACCATATATTTTGTACTAGGTCGCTTCAGCTATTCGTCACATATGCTTTGCATTTCATTTTTGTCATCTATTGCCTATAAGGTATTTGTTTTGAGATTGGCCCTTAGTTTAGTTTCCAGTTATGTTTTTGGTGGTTTTCTTCTTCTAATTTGTTCAGAAGCTGCAATTTCTGACTTGTAGAGCATTCTTCTGTTCTGAGTTTCCCTTTATCTTGGAGAACTCTTTATACCTTGATGGACATTAGTAAGAGACACAATATAGGTGTGGATCTGTCCACTGCATCAATTAGTTAGTCATCAACACTTACTGAAATGCTGTTCTAACATAAATTTCTTACAGCTACTGTTAAATTGTTCAATAGCACTACATTAGTTAACATCTTTCTTCTGACCAGATCCAATCACTATGTATGTTGAATGTCCACTGGCACTAGATACGTTAGCATATCATTAAATACTTATGGATTACAGCTGGTGGAAAACCTCTGATTCTCATATAGCTTTTGTGGACATGAAAGGAGCTTCAAGTCATATAGCAATACAGTTAGAAGGAGAGTTTCCTAGCATGACTAACTGCTCCCTTGCGCTTCTATTGGTTTTTTGCCCTTGTAATCTTGTAGAGCTCAGGAAAAAGAATGCGGCAAAGAAGTCAGGATCACCAAAGGAATCCAACCAAAAGGGTAAAAGGAAAGAACCACCTTTAGCAGATGAAGAAGATAATGAAGATGGAAGTAATAGTGATGAAGGTGAGGATTTTGGTAACTCCTAAGAGGCTTCATTCATATTGGGAAGCAAAAGCCAACATAAAGCATTTTAGCTTTTCATTTTGATTCTTACTGAAGCAATTCAATAGTAAATCCTCTGTAGTGCTTAAACAGCATTTTGGGATGTGAAAAGAGTTTTAATTCATAGAGCAATACAATTAAGAGGATAGCTGTCACTTACACTTTCTTTGTGGTTCTTTTGTTTCTGTAATCATGTAGAATCAAGGCAAAAGAATGCTGGAAAGAAGTCAGCAGGATCAACAAAGAAATCCAACAGAAAGGATAGAAGGAAACAGCAACCTGTAACTGATAAAGAAGATGAAGGTGGAAGTGATCAAGTTGAGGATAGTAGTGCTAATGATTAACTGAGAAGCTTTATGGAATCACCCTGCTGCAAGTTTAGCTTCCCATTTGTATTCTTACAAAGACAGTTCAGGAGTAAATCCTAACTATAGCTGGTAAAAAGTTCTGGTTTAGATTCTCTAGAAAATCCTTTACTGGCTAGTCAAGTTTTTGTTTTTATCTTTATTTTTTCCCTTTTTCTTTCTTCATGCTCCACCTTATCTATTTAGTCTTGTCTGATGAAAGGGATTACCACAGTTGAAGAACTAACATGTGTATCTCAACTTTAAGCAATACTAACATTTGTGAGTTGTTAAACCATCTTGGCAGTCAAAACTTTTCACCGAGTTCCCTTCGATTGAAGACACTATTTGTTTGGTTTCATTGATACGTGGAGTTCCAGTGTTTCACCATTTTGGGGTGCAGAGTTTCACTAAAATTTCCAGTTCTTCAAGTCTCCCAGTACTTCAGATTCCTCCATAGAAGCGTAAGAAGTTCAAGGCTACCCAAATGCTGAGGACTACAACTTAGGAGATGATCACAATCAAAATCTTCACTCACAAGACAACTACATGGCGTGGCGTTTCTTTTCTCTATCATTTCCTGCCCTGAAGACTCCGGGGATTGAACTCTTTAAATGGACAGCTATCTCAATTTCACTATCATTGAAAGCATAACATGTCTCGTCTCCTATTCGAGGGACTAATTAAGCCTTCCAGAATCAGGAGTCGTGAAGAGGGGGGGGGGAGGGGGGGTGGGTGCCCACACAAAATTCCAGTGTGTCACCACCCCCCCATGGATTGATCAGAAGCCCCCCTCTAAGATCCCTCATCGCATGAAGATAAAAAATTCACAACATTTACACTAATTCAAAGTGGGATCTTCTAATTATCTCTTCTGAATTTCCTAAAGACATCCATGAGGAGCTTTTAATGGATAGAAAGGACCTATTTAATCTGGAAATATGATGGAATATTCAAACCAATGAAACACAACCACACATCCACAGAATCAGAATGTAACAAAAAGCTGGAAAAAAAATTGAACATTTCTTTCATCCAACAGACATCAATTTAAAAACTTAAATCACCCAATAGACAACCCAGGACCCCCGCCCCTCGAAAACGAAAGGAAGATATTCTACGGCTATTTTATTCTAATATTTCTAGTCTATCGCAAAAAACCCAAAAAAAAAAAAAAATAATAATAATAATAAAAAATAAAGAAATGGTTCAATACAAAGGACTGTTACACAATATTTCAACATAATTTCCTGTGTCATCATGCAACTATAAGCATAATTCTCCATGCAAAAGTAACTGCAGCTTCTTCTTCTATCCTCTTGCTATGAGCATGATTCGGGTACAATGTCACTCAACTATTTCATGTATTCCAGCACACTGTGATTTATCTCCTCAAGAAAGGAAACAAAACCCATCACGCTAGTGAAGCTGTTGCCTTCAACATCTTGCTCTTCAATAAGATAGTTCTCAAATACTGTGGCATCATCTTGCCCTCCCCTGATAAACATAAGTTTTGGAGTAATACTTCGTTCTTGCTTCAGCTTGTTTATCGTGTTTCTCAACAAACCTGATCGCAACAAGGGAAAAACAAAATGCAGAGATGAAAAGAAGCAAATCTTTTCTACGAAAGAAGAATACTTATGTCTTAATCTGGAGCTGGGAATGGGTAACAATGACTCAAATCATGTTAAGTAACTTACAGTCCTGGGGAGGAGGAAAAGGAAGTGCAGGATCAGCTGTAGAAGAATAAAATACAATGAGAGTTGTGAAGGCATCAAGAAAAAATATTGGACTGTCACTTGTTATCAATGCGGCACGACTCAAGGAATGGCGAGGGAATGCTTGTTTGTCTGGAGTGGCAAAAGATGTCAGCATTGGATATACAGCTCGATGAAGAGCTGAAGGTTCTAAAGCACTGCATAAAAGTTAAAGAACATGAGCTACAAAATAGCAAATCCCTATTTCTACTAAGCAAACAGTGCTAGAGTAGTCAGGAAGTGATAATTAACTTTCTTTTCCTATCTCCTAAATGATAAACATAATAAAATCTTCAATAGCTAATAGCCAAAATATAAAGAACACTTGGAACAATGCAAGGGAATAATTATTTATTTAGAGTTTGAACCGTCAAATAAATCTAACAGAAATGCGAAAAAATGCCCAAGCAAACCATTTTAAATCAGAAAAATAAAGTGGTAAAAGTTTGTAAATAAATGTTCAAAATTGGGCTTTTGGCCTAACTTCACTCCAATGTACATCTCTTAGAGTAGATTCAGGCCCCAATTTTCAATATAAGTATCAGTGCTGGCACAGTCCAGCATCTGCCTGTTAGCCCCATATTGCAGCTACCTATTAGATATCAAGTCCTGCAAACTTCACCCCTCGGATGTCCAATCTTGGGCATCAAGGATATTTGTTAAATCATAGGTTGACTGAGAAAAATGTTTCTTATAAAGGGTTGAGAATCTTCCACCTACAAGACTTCCTTTCAATTGAAGTTTAGGCCTAGACCCAATTTTTGCAATACAAAGAACCATCTATGTAAAATGTATATCTCATTCTCAAACTATTGCCACAATATTCTCATGCTGCTACCAGATAGCTTGTTTCTTCTTACTATGATTTTTTGCACATCACAAGAAATTGTACACAAACAACTACATGCCATTTGCTACATTTATCCCATTACACCACACTTTGTCCCATAACTATAAACATGTTATTGGTGAATACGAAAAAAATGACAAAAGAAGAGGATGGATGAAACGAAAAAACATATTCGGCATTTAACCATATTGGACTTCAACAGAATGATCTATTTTTTAAGAGTTTTTAGCACCAATCATGTACCTGAATAGACACTGAAGATATATCCGGTGATCCGGATGAACACCTTCTTCATGGAGGCGGAGCAAATGGTTTCGCAGCAAAGCAAATACTAAGCGGGTTAAAGGTTGCAGCTGGGGACACTGGGAGAATGAAACGTCAATATTGACAGTTGTTGAACTTCTGTGATCAAACTGAACAAGTTTGTAGATATCGTTGTATTGGGCTATAAGGATTACAAGCCAATCATGAAGTAATATCCTTCCCTCTCGAACTCCGTGCTCCAATGAGGCTAATATGACCTGAGACAGTAAAACATGCAGCATCAGCTATCAATAGGTATATGATGATGAAACTGAACAGGCAGCACAGCAATGGAGAACCAGAACTTTTCAGAAGAAAACATATATCAAGTTCAAAGTGTTTTATTCCTTGTGTGAAAATTGTCAAGATGAGAACTTTCATTTGGATTTTGTTTCTGTAAAGATGTCCGCCATGTTTATATCACACTCATTCATAACAACATGGAAAGAGAAGATAAATTAAAACCAATAGGAAACTACAGTGCCCAATTAAACTAAAGTTATTAAATATATAATATCTAGAAAGGACACAGCCTTTTGGCAACCTTAGCACCCTTTTTCGTTCCCCCCGCCCCCCATTTTGGGGGATGGGAGGGGGCATTTTCAAAGTTTCTGCTATTCTCAGATATTCTCTCAACTACCTTTGTTTCAAAATATAAGAAGAAAATCCTAGAATGAGTTTTTTGCATACCTGCAAGTTGCACAAGTATGCATGGAAAACTTTTCAGTTTATCTCTATTTATCCTTATGTCATCTTGCTCTTAGGAAATTCAGATGAATCAAAACAGGAAGTGACATTAGTCTGATTTCAAATGAAAAGTCATTTTCAGTTCAACAAGTATCTATAGGAATAGAACATGTGCATGTCCAGAATAAAAGATCCTATTTATGAGATTATCACAAACTCACTGAAGTTGGTTGTCATACAGCTTTCATCCATAACTCCATTTTGAAATATATATATATACAAATATTAAAAAGAACAGAACAAAGAAAAATCTATTGTTGTGTCTTCTGAGATAGCATAACAGAAATATTCCTGCAAGAAAATGTAGTAGGAACAATCCATCATAATAAGATATAATTACCTTATGAACTAGTACTGAGAGTACCACTTCAGTATCAACTGTATCATATATTTCATTAATATGATGGGCAGTCCCAAACTGCAGAGTACGTATCCTGATTCTCCTCTTCAATGTGTTTTTATTTCTGCATCATTAAATTATTATAGAAGTTAAGAAGCTAGATGTTACTTTTAGATGAAATGTCAAAAATAAAAGAGAAATTAGAAAGATTTAATGAATCGAGAAATTGTATGTTAAAATTCTACCGAGTGATCATATGGGAAGCCATCCTCCCCCACCCAAAAAAAAAAAAAAACAAAAGTGGCAATTAAAAGGGTGAAAATGGAATTTACCAATTTCGATAGAGATTATTTGCTAATGTTAAAATAATACTACCTCCCTTCGGAATTGGATGACCACATTCTATTTCAAAATGTCCAAAATTGACTGACTTTGCATCTATTTTAAAATAAAGATATTTTGCATCTAGAATCACATAAGTAACCTCAGAGGCCATCTCCTACTAACATGTGGTCCACTACTAACTACAATAATAATAACAATAATGATAGTTTTACTTGTGGTTAAACAATCTCCTTAAATCTTATCTAACCTTAAGTCAATAGAGGACATTTGATTCCGGAGAGCACTGTCAGTTACCCGTGATCATTCAATTATTAATAGGTATCATCATGATCATGTATAGACAAGGACAAAGGTATAGAAAGGCCGCAATAAAGCAGTAAGACAAGAAGTACCGGCTTGTGGACCTGGATAATGTATCAGATAGCTCATGCGGAGGCACAACAACAGTATACTGAAATGCAATCTGCAACATAGGAAGTTCTGCAGTGTATCTACCAAGAAAAGTAAACATGCCTGGTTATTTAAACTCTCCCAGTAAGCATTAATTAAGATTGATTATTCAAATAGAAGTACTATAAAATGATAAAAAGAATATATATGATTGGTGAAGTAATCAAGATCCAATTATAATAGTTCCTCTGTAAAGGAAAGGAAAATAGATACACAAATGTTATGCAGAAGAAGCACACTAAGGAACCTAATCTCGTGTTCCTACTAGTAGATCACAAAAGGGCAAGAAGATCATATTCAACCCACTCCAAGATCACAGTGCAGAAAACTTAACATTGCAACCTAGGATTCAAAGCCTTGGCTATAATTATCACAAAACTTCAATCAAGATCAACTTTTATGCAACATCAGTGATTTTACATGCAATGAATATTCAGCATTTTAACAAATAGACAGTGATATTTCATAACTCATATTAATCTCCCAACATTCTATAGTTATATATATTACTGGAAAAATGAAACTACAGAATTAAAACCTTGAGACATCTAACTTACCTGGAAAATCCGGTTGAGTCTGTAAACTCAAAATCATAAGCATAGGTGGCAAAAGAGTCACAACAAATTATATGCTGGACATTTTCATATTGTGGATCTGGGAAAAAGTGTCCATACTGCAGAAAATAAAATTCATGAATTAGATGCATTCTCACAAGTTCATGATAAAATATGAGACGTATAAGCATGTACAATTACTTACAGAATGGCCAACTCTGAATTCAGAAGATGCTCTAACCCGAAGCACACAGTTGAAGGCATAAGGACGACTTAACATACGGTACCTGCAAAATTACTTCTTTTCTCATACACTTATGGGTATAGCAACCAAACTACAGGTAGCATGCTTCTCATTGATATGTATCCACATAAGCAAAAACTCGTATTATAGATATGTATCAGGCATGATCATTTTGAAGTGTTCTATTTTGATAAATGCAGTTCTCATCATGTGAAATTATGTGTCATAAAAAAAAAAAAAAAATTGGCATTGCTGGAAAATTTTACTCACATATCCTGGGGAAGTGTTGAATTATCAGTACTGGAATACAAAAACAATGAGCCTCCACTCTCAATGCTAAGAAATTTTAGCGATGCCAAGTCAGTGTACTCATTTGTAACAGCAAATATGTCCACACAAACACCTGATTGAACAGCAACAGCAGCCTGTGAAATATGTGTCAATGTTTTTCTATAAGAGATCAACAAGAAATCTTTTCACAAATCATGCATCCCAAATACCATATCTTTATAAAATGTGGTTTGCTCAGGAAGTAAGGCACGGTCTGCATCCTCTCCTCTACTTGCATATTGTTCGCCGTACCGTCTTGTGTCAAGTTGTCCAACTCCAAAATCAGGAGGTCCCGATAGAAAAGCAAAAATTCTGGCTGCACTTCAATCAATGGAAAATAAAGTCAAAGGACAGGAGAAAAATTTCATCTCTTTGAGGAGCATGTCCAGGGCAGAAGAAATTGACAGGAATTCGATCTTAAAGACATTTTACTTTATAGTTTAAACCTCACGAATAAGAAAGAAACACCAAAATTTCATTTTTCCTACAAAAAATATTAGTTATACAACTTAAGGCATCTGAGAAATGACACTACCTAGTGCATATGTGTTTCCATATTCAGAGCCAAGATAATTGAGAAGGGCTTCCATTGCTGCCCCAAAACCTCGCCCACCCAATAAAACCCCATCTAATCCTTGACCAGCAGCACTGGCTCTCTCCCAGGAGGTTGCTGGTCTTAATGTTTCAAGTGCAGAAGCAATGCGGTCCTTACAGGTATCAACCTGTCAAAAGAAATACCTACAACTTATTCAAATTTCAAAGTCAACTAGCAGAGTTATCCAATAAAATATCAACATCAGCAATTCCACTTTTAGAAGAAGAAATTAACAAGAAGAATCTTTTGAAAAACATACTGGAGCCAAAAATGAAGACAAAGGCATAACATCTTCAAGTTCCACTGGAAGGTTGCCATCAGAATCAGGTGGTACAAAAACATTTTTCACCACTGGGATAGGGCCCTGAACATCATATAAACCCACTTTATAGCTAAATGTAGCAAGTCCAAAAAGTGACCCAGGCCCAAGAGCTGCAAATGAAACCAAAGTAAAATTAGCACCATTTTCTTATTTTTCTCTTTACAAACTTCAAGATCGATCGAGGAGATCACTTACCTTCCAAAGCAGCTAAAAGAGCACTTTTGATGAGTTCCAGGAACTCTTCTGAGGCTACAGAAGAAAGCAATGAAAACTTTAGTACATTTATGAATCACGGTCAACAGACACCTTCAAAACAGAGGTCCTTGTACTATAAAGCATACTGAAGACAAGAGTGGAAGTGCACGCTCCAAAACATTGAAAAAAAAAAAATTGACATACGAGAATCCCAATGACTAAAAGAATGCTTCCAATAAGGTGGGCAGAGAAAAGTTTTCCAATTTATTCTTTCTCAAGGGAACATTCATTACCATCCAAGTTTAAATAAATGGAACATTTTAGAAATACAGGTAGGAAGAACCAATATATGTACATCGACTAATACTTTGACGAGAACTAAGAGATTAAGTTGATCATAGCCACTAAAGTAAGCAATTAAATAATAATAAAGGTTCAATCCAACTGTCTTAAAACTTCTGCAAGTAGAATAATTAATTTAAGCAAGAACCTTAACATTTGAAAAGAAAACCATCCTAAAAATTTGGAAATTCTGGAAAACTTCATGTTGCTGATTTAACCTAATGGAAAATTAAAGAATTTAGAAACTGATAGAAATGACAAGTTTAAGATACTGCATCAATATATACCAAATATTGTCTCCAAGATTCATTTGGAGTAGACTATTTGTTATAGAGAAGAATGTCATCAACAGATAGCAGCTTGGAATGTGAAATGAATTCTTCCCTCTACATGGTAACAGTAACTTTTTCCTTCCATATCCAACCAGCTACTTTTAACATTTTGCTTCCCAAACCACAATACCAAATGTCAAAACATACACTTAAAATACCATTTTAACTCCAAAAAGAACAATGGAAAAGAGACTCTAATGACAGTTCCAAACATAAAGAGAAAAAATAAATAATTTACACAATTAATTAGATACATTAAGTCTTACCCGACAGATCCACGGCCGCCACATACACTGGTGTTGGCTGCATTTCATCCAACTCTTCCACTGTAGCACAAGGTCAAAAGCATTTTAGATTTCTTCATAGAATTATTGCATAGGCACAAATCAACTGCTCCTAACAGAACCCAATTAGCTGATCATACGCAAAATGAAAACTCGAGCATGTGTCTGCTTCTCGCTTTATATAACAATCATATTCATGTTTCCTTAACAAATATGGCATAACTCCTATTCCTGGAATCGCGTGTTAGAGTTGATTAAAGAGTCCTCTTTTTCACGAAATAGATGCGGAATACCATTTCAAACAGTTATCTGCACTTGGCAGTGGTTATATTTCCGAATCCTTTATGACCATCTAAACTCCACCAATGAATCCATAAAGTATATCAATTGAAATGGAGTTTCCTATGCTTAATTGGATAAAATTATATATGTATGTATGGAATCAATATGATCTATGCATAAATAAATTGGTAAATGATTAGAAAGCAACAAATAGTTGAGGACAAACATGGCAATTCGAGGTCAATGAAAGATGAAAGATTTTCCGGGCAAGATTGGGGAACGGAGTAGCGAGCGATGGCCTGAGAGGAGAGGCCATTTAATGTCCCACACATGCAGCAGGTCCACGCCCACTGCTCTTGATCACAGTAGGTATTATAGTAAGCCCAACAATTCTCACAACGCGGCAGCAAATGCCCGTCCGATCCGTACGCCGGCGGGTTCCCATTTTCGTCCCTCGTAGCGAACGGTGACACCGTCACTCCCCATGGCAACCCGCAGGATTCTAACATGTCCTGATTCTGTGGGAATCGGGCCACCGTCGCCCTCACCGCCATTTTTCGACTGTATTTGACTAAGGGCGCCGGAGATGAAGACTAAATTTGACAATAACCGGTGGTTTCTTGTTCTGCCCTTTTTTTTTGTAACTTTTTAATTTTTAATTTTTAAATTTTTAAATTTTTTTTTTTTTTTTTTAAAAAAAATCTGTTCAAACTTAATTTAGTGAAGGATTGAGTGCTGTTTGTTAAGAAGGGAGACAGTGTGCGTATATTTTTAGCCAATAGGAGATTGACACCTCAGCTTTTAAGTCGTGGAGCATTCCTATTGTGGTTGACTATAATTTTTTTTTTTTTTTTTTTTTTTAAGAATTCTCAGTAATTGAATTAATTTTTCTTTAAAAAAAAATGAAAATATATCCTCTTTATTTAAATAAAATAAAATTTTACTTGATTGAAAATTTTGGTTTCATTAAATAATATAATTGCGTCAGAATATAATTTAAAATAATTTTTTAAATCGCTCAATATTTAAAATTATTATTTTAATTAATTTAATTATACACTTTACATAATAATGTAACATAACATTCCCAATTCACCCCAAAAAAAAAGTAACATAACAGTCAGGAGCCCAATAAACTAATTTCGGAAAAATATTTGAAGCTTCAAAACGGAGCGGCCCAATTAGTCTTGACCAGTCCAATAAAAAATATCTATTTATTGAGCCCGACTCTTCGTTGTTTCTAAATTCGCTGAATCATTTCCAAAATCCTCTCGGAACGGTTGAGCCCTTTCGCACTCCCCCCTATATCGCCCTCGCTTTCTATCACTCACAAAATCGAATCTCTCTGATCATCGCCTGTGAGCTCTCAATCACTCTACTTGTGAAATGATGTTTTCTAATTGGATAATGGTGTTTAATGTCTTCCCTAATCGATATTATCTCAATGTTAATTACACTGGTTCTCTTTTCATCTCACATTTTCCATTTTTATTCGTGAATTTCCTCTAATTTTCGTGTTTTTATAATCTAAAGTCCAATGGTATTGTTGTTTGGATGTTGTGTCTGGATATATTAATTTCTAGCTCGTATTTGCATATGATTGAATCCATGGTGCTTTTTGTACATTTCATGGTTTTTTTTTTTTCCCCTTACTCGAAAGTGTTGAAGTGTGTGTGCTTTTGTTCAGCAGTTTATTTCTCTTTTGATCTAAGATAATTTCATAGAGTATCATCCCATAGATATGGGGATGTCATAGCAGCAGTAGTATTTGAACTTCACTTAAGTGTTTGCTTGTTTCTCTGTCCTAGTGAGTTATATCCGTTCGTGGTAGCAAGTTGTCACGAACTTTAGTACAGACTGCACCTGTATAGTACTATTAGTTGCGGCTATAGTCTTCTTTGACTAACTCTCTTGTAGAAGCATAAAAATGCCAGTTGAGTCTGCATATTTTACTTAATCTATGTCTCAGAAGTATACGTTCATATTATAATCTTGTGTTGCTTTTAGTAGGAAAATGTTAAGGGGGAATTCCATGGCAACCCGCGGAGCACTGAGATATATTTCTCGTAGGTTCTCTAGTGGTGGTGGCAAGATTCTCAGTGAAGAGGAAAGAGCTGCAGAAAATGTCTACATCAAGGTGATTGCTAGAAGATTAGAGTGGATTTGTCTAATTGGGGTTTTGTTATTTTCCATATGGTTAGTTTTAGCATATAGCTTGCGATTCTAAGAACGTGAATCTTTTCTTTGTTATTTGAGATTTTCTGCTGCCTCGTGCTGTGTTTTTCTTTCTTTTCTTTCTTTTCCTGTATGTCCAACTTTGAAGAAAGCATATTACATTCTTGTGCCACAAAGTTTGAAGAATATGCAGTTAACAAAGGCCGATGTCGGGTCATTTGTTCACTGTGTGTGTGAGCATTACTTCTTAATTATTTATTAGTATGGTAACATTAAGTGATTAATTATGTTGTGGCAAGGATCGAGTACTTGTTGACAACTGTACTATTAATGAGTGCAATTGAAACCATTTTATTATTGCTCTACTTTTCATTTATGGTAACCAAGTATGTCCTGCATGCATATGTATGTTTCCCTTTCTCTTTTGCTTCTGGAGCATGATAGATGAAGCCCCACAAGTTGACAGCTACCATAACAAAGTCTTTTATCCATAGGGATTACAGAATTTTTCTAATGTTATAATTACAAATATTGTGCTCTCTCTCTCTCTCGTACCAAATTTGGGTAATTGTGTATGTATTTTATGCATATAGTGTTCTTAGTCCTTATCCTCCCTTCAATTTTGTGGATGATGATGGATGGAAAACATGAACCCACGAAGTTTAAAGGTTTTCTATGCATGGATCTTTCTTCATCTTATTATCCTAATTGTAATTTCTTTTTGGGTTTTTATATTCTTATTTGCTGCTAATTTCAAACAATCTGACACTAAAGTTTGCTCTCTCTGCAGAAAATGGAGCAGGAGAAACTGGAGAAGCTGGCACGCAAGGTATGGTTGTGATTTATTATTCTTTATCTCCATCTTTATTTGAATATGTGTGTGTGTGATTTTCTTGTTTGCCATATTAGTGGATGCATTACAAGCTTAGATTAGGAAAACTTTTAGTATAATTCTTTGCCTTTATGGAAGAAGTCAAGTATCAAAAAGTTCCTAGCATCTTGCCATGTTCAGCACTCTTTATCTGTTGACCGTCTTTGTCATCTTCCAAGCCCATTCCACTTAGATGAATTCCGCAATTTCAGATTGCACTGTGCTACATGGGAGAGAAAGAGAGGTTAAATGGGGGTAGACAACTCTATAGTTTGTTGGAGAATGTTTGTGGATTCCTTTCAACTTTACTGAATTTTATCAAAATGAACCTGTGGCGGGAAAGGTACTTATGAATCAGATGGAATGTGCTTAAATTGATTAGTGGAAAAGGTTCATCGAGTTTGCTGTATTTGTTATGAAGTCCTTTATGCCTAACACCTTCCATATAGTTTACTACAAGCATTCTGGCAAACGTTGATCAAATTTCAGAATTGAATATGGTCTTATACCGAGATATAAAGACCCACATAAAACTTTCCGTGTGACCACCATTGAGTGCAGAACAATCAGTACCATTTTCATGTTGGGCTACGAAAATGAGATAAGTGCTTCTATGTAGTTTGGAATATTTTTTCGTGTGTTTTCATGTTTCCCTATTCTATCTTTCTTGATCCAAAAGGTGTGGAAGTTTCACTAGATGAAATTACCGGCTAATTAAAAAAAGATTGTAGGTGTAGGGCATAACTAAATAGAAAACACCCGATAGCAATTTAATTCAATGGGACGGATCAGCGGAGGAAAAAGCTTTCTGGACATAGCTGATTCTTTTTTCCTTTTATTCCTTTAGTGTTTTTTCTCCCCCCTCCTCCCCCCCCCCCCCCTTTTGTTGGGGGGGAAAACTATTGGGTCATTGTTGCATTCATTTTTTGCTTCACTGAGCAAGGGCATTATCCGTATCAAGATGAGGATGATGTTAAAAACGTTTGTATTAAGCATTCAATGAAAATATACATCTGAAGATTTTGATTCCTAACTATAGCAGGGACCCAAACCTGAAGAGAAAACAGCAGCAAGCTCAGGGGGCTCAGAATCTGTAACTGATGCTAAACCTAGTGGAGAAAGGCCATCAACACCTGGGGTGTCAACTGACAAGTACAGAAACTATGCCGTAGTAGCTGGTATCGTGACCGGAGTTGGTGCTGTGGGATGGTACATGCTGTCTAAAGACAAGAAAACCGAAGAAGCCCAAGACTGAGGCAAGTTTCTTTATAGTTATGAGATGTTGGAAATAATATGAACACGTGAAAAGCAGTAGTTGTTTTGCTGTTACATCTGTATGGTGCCCAATGTGCTGTAACCCAACATTACTTTCATGAATCTCATTTCTTCAGGCTTTTGTTACTGGAGTAAATTTCTCTTTTGGAATATAACAAATTATAGAAGTACTAATAAAATAATAGAGTACACAGGCTAAGCAAACAAAAATTATGTCATGTACATTAAAAAGACCGACAGCTAATGTCTTCAACAAACAAGATTAAATCTAATTGTTAGTAATATCCCAAAAGTCCCAAGTGTAATGGTAGACGATTTATTCACGCCTCTTTGATCCTCTTAACTACAGCAAATATGGCTCCAATTACAGCAATCACCACACCCGAAACCATGAGGGTCGATTTGAAATTCTCCATCCATTCTTTCTTTTCTTCTTTTCCAGCTTCAGGTTTTTCTTTCTGGGCAACGGACATGAACAAAGAAACCACCATAAATACTCATAACAGAACCCAAAAGAAAATCCATCAATCTCCTAACTTAAGGAATTTCATAATTTAGTGGTGGTTGCATGTTAAGAAAATGATAAATTTGGAATACCTTAACATTTTTAGTGGGTGGAAAAACATCTCGGGCAAGATAATCAGTGTTAGTATCTTGCTCTACCTCTCCATCAACCACGGGGTTAGGGAAGTCATCTCCAATTGCATCTGCTTCTCCTCCTGTGGTAGCCATTGTTATACACCTCAGTGCAGGTTTTTATTTTATTTTCTCTTGTAAACCATGAGAAAGGGCAAATTGTTGAAAAATGGGGAAGAAAGACAAAAGTAACAGAAGAGACTGAAGATTGCGAAGACATGTGGAGTGCAACGTGTTCTCTGATTTGATTGTCACGTGTCTATGTTGTTCGTCCACGTGACACGTTCTTGAGTGCAAAATCCAGGATGTCATTGTCATTAGCTGGTGTTTTATCTATTTATCTTCAATTTTTCAAAAGATCTTTATACAACAAAAAATAAATAAATTCTGAAGATTATATGCAAAAAGATAGGCTTTGAATTTTGTCAATAATTTTAATTATTAGTTCTGCTATTATAAACTTCTATTTCGATTTTACTTATACAGGTTTGTTATTGCTGTTAGTTGTAGTAAAGTTTTCTTTTTTTCTTTATTTTCTTTCTCTAAATCGAGAATATTATTTTAAAATAAATATTTTAAATACAAAATAATATATTAGTTTTATGAACCCTTTTAATCATAAATAAATATACTCAATTAATTAAGTTATTATTTGTAAACTAACGAATTGTTCTCTGAGAAATGAGTAAGAGAAGAAAAGGGGAAAGGGGTTAGTAATCAAAGAAGCCAAAATTATAAATCAAAGAAAGGGGTAATTATATAAGTCATCCTCTAGAGATACACCACCACGCCACACCACATAAGACACTGTAAATTAAACTACTCCAACTTCACATTAAACTGCCACACCAATAGGGGTCCCAAAATATTGATACAACATTAGTAGAGGAAGAATGCTTTATCAGAGACAAGAAAAATATAAACATATATATATATATATATATATATGATGTGAATACAACCCTCTATTTATTCTCTTAATTTATAGAGAATATTCTCTGATTCTTCACTTCAGTAAAAAATAAAAATAAAAAAAAGGGGTAACCAAATTGATGTCTGACTTAATTTTAGTATCAATCCTTGTATTGATGATGCAACCTACCTTTGAATCTTGGATTGCATTCAATATTTGCTTCTCTATCTACAAATAATCTTTGTATAAAACTTATTTATAAACTAAAAGTCAGAATAAGATTTATAAAAGAGCTATCAAAAATACCTTAAGTTAACTCAAATATTGGATATCTCTAGTTTTTATATTAGAAGCAATATCTAAATTTCACATATTGTAAAATATCTTGCAAATATTTAAAATATATCTTTATAATTCTATTTTAAGTTAGACTTGTGTTTAGATGTTTAAGAAATATTCAAAACTGATTTACACAAATTTTGATAAGTTTTCAAGAATTAGAATTACTTCTTAACTAATTCACAGGACGGGCTCAAATGAATTGAATTAGTATGATGCGTTTTGAAATAGTTAAAAATAATTAGACATTCAATACTAAATATTTTTAATAGTTTTGATTAAGAATATTAACACAAAATTTCTTTACTTACAGCAACATGTCATTTATTATCACATAACATCCCTTATTTCAATAATAGTTTAGATATTTCTCTATCTAATTTCTTTATAAATATCAAATTCTCTAAAATCTCTTATATTATTGACATCTCCATCAATTTCTAACAAATTTTAAATATCTAAATACCTCTTATCTAATGAATATGTAACGTTTTGTATGATAGTTTTGGTAATATCCATTTTCTTCAGGTTTAAAAAATCAATCTTCTCATGGAAAAAAAAAAAACAAAAAAAACAAAGGGAGAAAAAAATGAATTGTTTGAGAGTGTTCACTTTGAATGTAATTTGAGATTTTTTTTTTTTTTTTTTTTTTTTTAAAGAAATTTATGTGACATTTTTTTAAATCGTGTTTTGAGATAATTTTATAAAGGGAGAAAGAAGAGATAAAAGTATAAAAATAATGGAAAATTCATCTATTTAGTTCCTGAAGTTGTGATTTTTCACCAATTATGTCATTATCTATTTTTTCTGCCTATTAAATCCTCATAGTTTTTATGGGCAACCAGTTTGGTCCTTTTGACCAATAATTCAACTCTTAAATATTGCTTTCAAAGCATCTCCACTATTAGTCTTCTTGAAATTATTGTGTAAGTGTCTTACATAATATCTATGCTTAAATCTAGGCAACAATTATGGCCTGAATTATTGGTCGGAAGGACCTAATTGGTGGCCTATAAAAACTATGAGGACTCAATAGGTAGAAAAAAATATATAAGGACCTAATTGGTGAAAAACCACAACTTCAGGAACTAAATAGGCGAATTTTCCAAAAATAATTTTAGAATGATAGATTAAATAATTAAGTAGTATGTATGATTTTCATATGTCAAATTATAGAAATTTCTATTTACATTTTTAGCATTAATCACACCTATACTTTTGAATAAACATTAATTAAGTTTTATAGAAAATAAAATGTTTTAATCTTAATATAAATATTAATTATTACCAAACTATTATTTTTTGAAGTATGCAAATACTGTATCTAAAGTCAATGATATTCTCATCAACAAAACAATAATCATATACATATACATATGTTTTCTTAATTTTTTTTTTTCTTCAACATGGTAATGAAAGGTAAATGTAAAAGTTAGTATGGACCAACCAATAACTACTTTCATAATTGTTGCCACTATCTTGGGTTTGCTTTCTCTCATTATTATTATTATTATTATTATAGCAAAACCCCACTAATACTAATAATAATAATTCTCCCTCTTATAAAATATTTTAAATATTGTGGCAATTGTGTCAGATTTGTGTAATTGTGTTAAGTTGAGTTGAAGTAATTATACTCAATGTGTCAACTCTAATACGACACAAATTCAAAATGATACAAAAAAGTTCAACTTGAACATGATAAGAAAATTAATCGTGTTAACCTGCCAATACAATTATACGATATAAACAACTAATCCGATTATTTATTTATTTAACTTATAAAAATATTAATATTATATAATTTAATTATATATAAAATATTAAAATTTAAAAATAATACAAATTATAAAATCATTTAATAATAAATTAGAATATATAATTAAAAAAATAATAAAAAATAATAATTATTATTTAAAGGGTTATGCGGGTTAGAAACGAGTTATACAGATTTAATCAATTTATAACCTGAACACAATTATCATTAAACGGGTAAACTTATTTTAACACGAACCTGTTTATTGTCAATTATAACTAGCTAATTTTGTGTGGAATTAGATATTGTTATCCTAAAAATAAAAAATTATTAATCTCAAAAACTAATATAATTATCTTCAATTTTAAGTTAACATATTTTTCATCACTTAAAATAATTAAATTAAAATATTTTTCAAATTAATTAAATTAACATATATTTTATTATTTTATTAATATTTTAAATAATATTTTAAAAAATGTATACGAAACCATAATTCCCAATACATAATCAGACAACAAACATTTGAATCTTGAAAAATCTTGGTTGAGACCAAATCTTCTAAATTCACTTCCTGATTGCTTCCCATTTCATTCCCAACCACCCAACTATGATTTTGATATGCATTCCCTCCAAACACACACACACATAGGGATAACAATTAAAACCATACCCGATGGGAAACCCGTATACCGACCCCGTTTTGATCGGGGAATCTCCGCTTTGACCGGGTTCGGGAATGAGGACGGTGATTCCTCGAAACAAAAAATAGGGGATGGAGGCGGGGATGGTATTCATCATTAATCCCCGACCCCGCCCCCATCCCCGTCCCTACAAAATATATATATAATATTTTTAATTATATACTTATATAAAAATAAAATTATAGTAGGAATTTTAAAAAATTTTTAAAATAAATTATAATAATTATTTAATAAATACTATAATTATTTAATAATACAAAAATAAATGGTGAAAATTTCCCGTGGGGATTCTGATCCCCAACGGGGCGAGGATGGTATAAAAAAAAAATTTCCCACAAGAGATAGGGATGGGAATGGAAAATATATGTGAGAATCGAGGATGAGGATGGGAAAGAAGTCCCTGTATATTCCTGTCCCCGTTGCCATCCCTACACACACATATGAAAAAAAAAGAAAAAAGAAAAAAACAGAAATAGAAAACCATTCAACCAAATCTACAAAAAGAGCACAATCAAGATTAGGATGAAACTAGAAATGATATCAAATTTGACCCAATTCACAGAATAGTCATCTAACTTTGATGATCTGTCACAATCACATTGGCTACATTAAGATAGTAAAGCTAATATCTTTATATATATTTATATACACACATATATAATATAAAATAACAAAAATCTCAAAAACAAACAAAACACCCCCATAGGAAAGCGTTCTGGTAAAGCACCACAACCCAACAACACAACACAGGCAACACGCAGTTAACATATTCTGCAAAAGATTTTCTACTCCAAATTTCCGTTTCTTTTTTCCCCATTTTGATCTCGCTCCATCTCTTCGCTTCCTCTCCTTCTCTCTCTCTCTGTCTGACCCTTTTTCTTTCTGTCTGTAGATATATATATATATATAAACATATATTGTTTTTTCCTTTTCTTTTTTGCTGTTTCAAAGAATTGAATGGATGACGAGGAGGCAGAGTAGTGCCAACCATGGGGACATTTAATAAAAATAATCACTTAATGATTCTCACGTCCTATCCCTCTGTTTTACTAGTTCTTGTATTTCTATTTTTTAATTTGATTCTCTTCACGGGAATCTCTTTCCTGCCTGAACATTGATTTTCTTAGACTTCATCTAAGAATTTCTGCATTTTCATTCATATATATATATATATATATTTTACATTTTTGAGTCAATACTTGAATTAAATTGTTGGTGGGATTGAACCCACAATCGAATCTGGGAGAAAAATCATTGTTTAATATTAAAGATTCTATCTTTTTTTTTTTTCGGGTTGGGGAAGTAAATTGAACCCAGATTTTCAACTCTTTGAATAAGCAAAATGACGGAGGTCCTCCATTCGCCTTCATCTTCTCCTTCTCCTTCTATCTCCCCACAACCCCACAATGGAGCATTGTATCAGACTCGGTCTCGTCGGGTAGGAGGAGAGGAAGGAGAAACTGAGGGGGTTACCAGAGTTACTGGGGTTGAGGAGGCAGAGAGTGATACAGAAGAAGACAGGGAATTGAAAGAGAGGGAGAACAAAGAGAGGAGGGATCACCACCTATCTTTGTTGGCTTTGTTAGTTACTTTGGTTAGGAAGAGTTTTTGGATGGCTTGTAATACTACTGCAGGGAGAGAAGAACTTTGTGGTCGACCTGGGGGTAGCGGAGTGATGGAGATTGGGTGGCCTACTGATGTCCGCCATGTTTCACATGTCACCTTTGATAGGTTTAATGGATTCTTGGGTTTGCCTGTGGAGTTCGAGCCTGAAGTTCCTAGAAGGGCTCCTAGTGCAAGGTGCATTCATTTCCTTTCCTTTTTCTTTTTGGTTCAGGTTATGAAAAATTCTTAGCGTGGTTTTTCTGCCACTGATTCTTGAAAATGCGGATGCGTAGTTATGCAGTTGATTGTTGTGTATTGTTTCTATGGATTTTGGGATAAGGCTAGATTTTTAAGTGTCAATTATTGGATTGCAATTTGACATTCAGAATTAGCTGCCAATCTAGGTTACTTTACTCATCTGAATTCAGCTGTTAGTTATGGTGATTCAGTATTGGGATCTAGGTTTAAGAAAAGTTGTGAGAGAAACGAAAATTTCCTGTCATGACAATATTACAAAGAAATGTAAATTTCTTGCCTCAAAAGAAGAAATGTAATATAAGATTGCTTAGCCATTAATTCATAGTATTTCTTAGATTCAGATCACATTACTTTTACTCATCCTAAAAAAAAAAAAAAGGCCTTACCTCTCTTTTCACATGGAGTGGATTCCTTACATATGCAACTTCAATTGATCTTATTTATGTCTTTGCTGCTTTAATGATTTCATCAAGTTTTTTTTTTTTTTCCTTTGTTAGTTAAATATTAATCTGTTTTCCTTATTAGATCACCTGGAAATAGGTAGTTACATGGTTGTTTAGGTTTATCTTTTCCATTTCAGTCCTTGGTAGAATTGGAGCTACCATTTACATCTATATTGATATAAGACTTGATCCTTGAATTTCCTTGATATATTATAAAATTTATAAACCTTGCAAATTGTTTTGCATGATGATGAGTAGATGTTAGGGTCCTCAGAACTAATTTTTTTTGTTGTAGTTGATCTCTTATTTGACCTTTGACTTTTTAAATCCATCTGCAGTACCACAGTTTTTGGAGTTTCCACAGAGTCAATGCAATTATCTTTTGATTCTCGAGGAAACAGCGTCCCAACCATTCTCCTTCTAATGCAACAACGACTATATGCTCAAGGAGGCCTGCAGGTTAACATTTTTGTTTCATTTCTTTATTGTTTTAGAACTAATTAACTAATCACTGAAACACAAATTCTTCTGTTTTTTTTTTTTTTTTTTTAATTTTTTTTATTCGTGTATGTTAACTTATTAATCATCATTTTGTTTTTGGAAATACACACACTCTTCTTTTGAATAATGTATTGATTTTTATTGTGCAGGCAGAAGGTATCTTCAGAATAAATGCAGAAAATAGCCAAGAGGAGTATGTTAGGGACCAATTGAACATGGGTATTGTTCCCAACGGCATTGATGTGCACTGTTTGGCAGGCCTTATTAAGGTATACAGATTGATAATTGATTAAAATTTTGATGTCTTTACTACTGAAGCTAGATACGAGGATTTTCTCCATAAACAGTTCTGATTAATTGATGTTCTGAATTTGGGTACTGTTATGCCTGTTGCTGTTTAGGTATCTATTAATACCATTCTTGGTTTACTCTTGTAAATATAAGATATTTCTGGATTGTTTTGGGTTCTAGATTTAGAACTAATACTTAATTAGTTAGAATTTAAGACAAAACCAGATTAAGTATGAAGCGCGATTGTCCATTATCTTCCATAAGCATTTCTGTTTGTTGGCATATAAGATCAGCATAGATGAATAGTTTAGCTTGTGTTCATGTTACATTATCATTCAGAACTTACATAGATTGTTGGATTGTGGAGAAGGTATCAGCGGACATGACAATCTTTTAACACCGGCTATTTACATAATAATCAATTTTTTTTTTTTTTTTTTTATATTACTATCACTTTCCTATAATTTTTCTCTAATACGTCCAATTGGAGTTGTCAGTTGATTGTTGTTACTTTGACATGATTCCACAGGCTTGGTTCAGAGAACTTCCAACAGGTGTCCTTGATCCTCTATCATCCGAACAGGTAATTCAATGCCAATCAGAAGAGGAATGTGCTGCATTAGTAAGGCTTCTTCCCCCATCAGAAGCTGCACTACTGGATTGGGCTATTAACCTGATGGCTGATGTTGTCCAAATGGAACATCAAAACAAGATGAATGCACGGAATGTTGCCATGGTGTTTGCACCAAACATGACTCAGGTAAAGTGGCATCAGGATATGTGATTGCTTTTCTGTTGTTTTCACTTTGATGATACTTGGTCCATGCGTGATTTTTCTCTCTTCTGAGTTCATTGAATGCATTGTGCTTCAGTTGATATACTTATGATTGGAGAAAGGATGCATGCTATGAATTTTCTATATGCTGAGTATCTACTTTTTACTTCCTTCCCCGATAAGTCACTATCTTCTGGTTAATGGAAAAATAGATCAGGAAATTTGAAATAGACACAGGTTAAAAGATCTGTCATAGAAACCTGAAATATGCAATAGAGGTAGTGGTATGTATTTTAATAGGTTTACTACCTTAAAACCTATGTTGTTTAATGTAGTTAGTTTATAGGATGGATTCTTAATATTTATGTTCTTTCATTTGAGTTCTCTATGTTAAATGGTTATTGAACTTTTAATTGCTGCACATATTGTGTTAAATGGTTATCTACCTGAACATACATTAGAGACAGTTGTCAAACACTGCCAATTTCTAAGATATCATTCTCATACTGTTAGTTTCCTGCTAACTGAAAGCAAGATTTGTTATAAATAAGGTTGGATAGGAGAATAAAGCAGCACTTCTCAGTATGTTTCTACACTAAATTGTGGTTTACTTTCTTCAGATGGCTGATCCATTAAATGCACTAATGTATGCTGTCCAAGTTATGAACTTTCTGAAGGCACTTATCGAGAGAGCCTTAAAAGAAAGAGAGGATTCTGTGGTCGGACAGCCTTCTGCCTCCAACCCTGAACCATCTAATGGGAATGGACATCAGAGTCCCCGGCTGCGACTCGATGATGCTTCTCAGTTTGACGAGGAAACAGAGTGTGTTTTCATCGCAGGAGAACCTGAAGCAGACAGTGGTTCTGATTCTAATCTAGTAGTTGCCATATCTGATGATGAGTATCTATATCAATCAGCATCTTCAGAAACCGAGGAGAGTGTCGGATCTTGTGGAACTAATATTTTGAACAATACTCTCAGCAATCTGAGGGAACCAAGCCTAGTAAAGGGTCCGGAGGTGGTTTGTACAGAAGAAAATGTTCCGGAGTGCAAGTTAGGTCAGTCGAGCGATTGCAACCAGACGAATATTACTAAGAAAATGGAAGAACGGCAAACTGTAAATCAAGCTATTGCAACCGATAATAAGAGCAAAGGAATCAGCAATTTGAGCCGCATAAATTCAATAACAGAGCGGATTGAAGCCTGGCGCTGAAGGTTTGCCAATACGCTTGCTGATCCGATTCTATGACACAACATATTTGTTCATTTTGTCATGTGAAAAATTGACAGACCCTTATATAGGTAGGTGGAAACTGGAAAGGAATTCACCCTAGGTACATTTGATTTACAGCTTGTTCTTTTGAGCACTGAACAAATCCTCTCGCTCTCTCTCTCTCTGTGTATGCAGTTTGATGCATTGAGATGTGCAAATTGTGAATTACCACCATGCAGTGATTGATGCTGTGTATGCTTTCATCCACACATTTTTTATTAGAACATCTTTGTCCATGTTTGTGTGGGATTACAGTTTTGGCATCTTTCTGTGAATTTTATCTTTCTGTCACCTCCTCCAACCCAACCCCAACCCCAACCCCAACCCCATGCAAGGAAAAATGAAAAAGAAAGACGTGTTGTTTCATGTAATTGATCATGATGATGGGTATTATTAGGTGGAGCCAGGGGGGGCCAGAGTAGTGTGTTGACACCTCCCTGTGAGAGGGGAAGAATTGTCTTTGAGTAGTAGCTGATTGTGAATGTATGTAACTTGCATGGTACTAGCAGTCAGGACCACTACCAGTACCCCTACCGTGGTATGGACTATGGAGGCCCGCGTTGATATTCCACCACGGTTTCTATCTGGTTGTGGTCAAATGATTTTCTTCACAAAAAATAATAATTATAATAATCTACTCTTGGAAAAACACTCAATTGATATTTTTTTCCTTTTTTTTTTTTGGGTTGGGGGGGAATTTAATATATATAAATAAATTTTACAATAAACATCATCAAAATAATACAAAATAAAAAGAATAAATCATTTAGGTGAATTTTTAAATATATTTTTATTATTATTATTTTTGTGTACCTCGTTTCACTTGCACCAAAATAAACAAATAGAAGGGAAAAAAAAAAAAAAGGAAAAAGAAAATATAATCTAATTGAGTCGTTTATGTATAATATTTTTCTCCTATTTTTAGTCCTTTAGTATAAAAAATTTTATAGAAAATTTATGACTTCTCGATTATTACTAATTGAATTAAATTATTTTGTTTTAAAAGAAAAGTAGTTTATTAATAAAACATAATAGTATACATATATATATATATATATATATATATATATATATATAAAGGACTAAATAGGGAAAAAGATTATACATAAATAATAATCAAATTGAACCAAAAAGATGGCAATCAATCTACGTTGATGAGAAGTATCATTTACAAAGGCTAGCAAAATTTGATGCATCACTTGTTATCTAATTCTAGTTTAGAGTAAAAGACACATATAAGATGTT
>JAXGGT010000138.1:165037-175447 GCA_035583425.1 Marsdenia floribunda | reverse complement strand
TTGAATTGAATAAATTCTTCACGGCACTTTTGTAATGGCTCTTCTTCAAGTTCTTTTACCACATCACATCGTGATTTCTCTCTTCTACACCTTTTGATTAGGGAATGCAATAAAGAAGTTTGGGAATTTCCTTTACCTTTTTTTTTTTTTTTTTTGACTCTGTATCTTCATGGACTAATTTGGGATACATCTATAGAGGTAGATTCCCAAAACTATAATTCATGACTAAAATGCGGAATAAGACTGTCTTTAATGATATTCAAATTTAGAACTTTCACTTAATAAGTCAAGTGGAACACTTAAGCAAAAGGAGTCACACCACTAAATTATTACCTTATTCTCGTAATAAAGTTTTTTAAAATGGGATTTTTGCTTTTATCACAAAGCTAATGGAGGAGAACAAGGTGGTACTCTGATTGATGTAGCTATCCTTACCTAGGTTCCTCTATTTGACTTGTCAAATAAGGAATAGCCATGTGCATGTGTTGTAGTAAAGTTCTCCCCTATAGATTTAAGAATTACTCGATAACAATATCGAGTTACCAAAAAAGGCTAATAGGTGTTTATATATATATATACACAAGACTTGTGCTATACTTACTAGTATGAGACTTTTTTTAAAAAAAACAAAAAAAAAAGAAGAAATATTTATCGAAGTTGCATTTTACTTGTATTCTCTCATGAGATACAATTAAACCATATGTCATAAGTGATGGTAATGTGATCGTAGTAAAGTGAAATTTGAATAAGTAAAAAATCTGAGAAAAAATCCCAATTGAGTTTGGCATGGATACACCTTTTTTTTAGGGTTAATGTAAATAGATCTCATGTGAGGTGATATGAATTTACCCTACACATGTGGTTCCGTTTTAAACTTTCCAAATCTTGCTTAATATAATCTAATCAAGAACAAGAAAGAGTATTAATTATAATAATTATATATATATATATATATATATATATATATATATATTTGAGTAACAAAAATGATTAACTAACGCTAGGTTTCAATTTTTTTGACCGGATCAGTCGAGCCGAAAATTAGATGAGAGATATTTACCAAAAAAAAAAAAAAAAAAAAAATGATGAGAGATGAGAGAGAGAGAGAGATAGGTACGAGAAAAAGGAATTATTGGATATCCTTGTTCCATATATTACTGTGATGTGTACCAGCTTTTTTAAAGGGGGGTTGGGGGTGGGGTCGGTGGGTAAAAGATAAATGTATGTAAGTAAATTTTTTCTTTTTCTTTATAGTCTTTAGAGAGAGAGAGAAGTATGACCAGCAAATCCATGCCAAGCTTTAATAACCACCCATCCCTTATTTCAGAACTAAACTTAAGAGGGAAACAACCCAACCCCACCCAGCCCCCCCAACCCCGCCCCTCCCCGCTCCCGGCCGACCCCAATAAATAGCAACTTCCGCCCTTCTTGACCTTTTAATCAACAAAACCATGCTTTCCCCGTGCATGTCTCTACCACCCTCTCTACCCTTTCTTCTTCTCCTTCTTCTTCTTCTTCTTTTGTTTTCTTCCTTCAAGATTTTAGTTTAATCCTTCTCTTTTGTTCATCCTTTTTTTTTTTTTCTTTTGCTGTTCTTTTTGCCCATCTAAAGAGAGTGGTAATTAACAAAACCGGGGAGTTAGTTAATTTTATTTATAACAATGGCTGCCTGTGGAAGATTGCAGCACATCTTTGAGAAGCCATTACCAGAAAGTCCTAAAATTCTTGAATCCCTTTCTCTTTCTCCATGGAAACAGATCCAATCTGTAGATTCTTCTTCTTCTTCTTCTTGCTGTAGAGATTTTTTTGAAGAACTTCATTTCGAAGAACACCACCACCACCACCATGATGTTGAATCATCATCATTCTCATCCTCATCACCATCTCCATCTCCTTTGTCGCCTGATCACTCATCATATCCAACCACCCCCGTTCCTTGCTATTCTTTCTTCGAAGGCGTTCTTCATCCAGGGACTGATGATCACAAGGATGACAATCAGAACCAGAGTAAAAATGAAAGGGGAAGAAATCCTGCAACAACAACAACAACAAGAAGCAGCAGCAGCAGCAGCTACTGTCCAATAAAACAATACAGACATAGTGATAGCTTTTCCTCAATGAATTCAGAAAGTTTATCTCTGTGTACAGAAGGTCTTGGATTCGAAAGCTCAGATGATGTTGAGGATATGATCAGTAATGAGCCAAGTTTTGATTTTTACAACCATCATCATAATAATGAGGAAAAAACACAACCACAAACACAGGGTTTCTCAAGAAATGTACAATCTGCAGAGAATTCTTGTAATAAAGAATCCAAGAGAGCTACAAATAATAAAGGGCCATTTCCTCCGCCTATATCTTGTATAGGCAGGACAGGAAAGCCATGGGTGTCCTTCAAATCATTTAGAGAAGATGGCAGATTCATCCTTCAAGAAATTAGGATCCCAACTCAGGAATTTTTGCATGCATGCAGAGAAGATGGGCGTTTGAGGTTGCAACTTATTCATTCAGATGATGAAATTCCCGAGGAGGAGGAGGAAGAAGAAGAAACAGAAACAGAATCAGAATCAGAATCAGAATCCGAATCCGAAGTAGAAGAAACAGAATCAGAAGAAGAAGAAACAGGAGAAGAAACAGAAGAAGAACACGATGATGATATTCAGAAGATGAAGGAAGAAAATGAAGAAAATAAAGAAACTGACGATACAGAAATCTGAGATCTCGTTATGGTTGAAAAGAGAAAACACATTCAAAGATGCCCCCCAAAAAACATGTCCATCATGTCCGGAGAATTACCGCCATTGAAAGCTTTGGAAGGAAGCTCAGAATAGGTAGAGGAAGTTAGTATCTCTCTTGCTTTATTATTCTGCATTCCTATATGGAAATGAATAAGATTAAGAACAGATTTAGGCAAATGGTTTTTTTCTTTTTTTTTTCCCCTCTCCCTCCATCTCTAAAACTATAGATGTTATTAATGATGTTTCTTTTTGTCAATTTCTTCATAAGCATGGTCTTCATCACCAAAAAAAAAAAAAAAAAAAAAAAAATGTTGGAAATGTATAGCTATTTTTATTGATCCTATCAATTATATTTTTCTTCTTGTATGTAAGAAATGCTGGAAATAAAAGATGTAATAACTTGAGAAAAAGATATCTTTATTGTGAAAGGACTTCCATCTAGAGGTAAAAGTTATAATATGAGAACAGAGTGGTAGTCTGGTAATTTAACTTTCCTTATTTCCACCTGATTTATCAAGGGACTTAGTGTTCGATTCTTACTAGAGATGATAATCTGGGGTATACCCCTATGGATAAAAATATAAAATTAAAAAAAAAAAAATGTTATAATATGTGACACAATACACCTTTCTTTATAACTTCTAGAATATTCACCTTTCTTTCTTTTAAGTTATTTAATTTGAATGTGGCTCAAATTGTATTTACAAAAGTCTAACTCCTACTTATGTGTCCAGATATGTGACACAATACACAGTAATATTTCCAGCAAAAATTCTTATAATATTTCTAAAAGTCTTGATAATGGACACCCACAATGCAAGGAAAAAAGGGGAAAAGAACAAGAACAAGAACATAACCTCATATAATATTGTTATTAAAAGGGTCCAGAAGGGCTTGATATGTTTTTGGTCAAGAAAGATTCAAGGATTCTTTCCCAGTGAATTTAATTTGTTGATTCGTAGAAAAAGGCATTAAAATCACGTAACGAAAGGTACTTCTACGGGTAGAGTGTGATATGATATCAACTCTTAATTATTTGACATGAAAATGTTTATTTATGCTACACATGGCAACAGATGTACCAAGAGTTACTGTAAAAAACAAAAGCCAACCTTTGCTTTGCTTTTCTTTTTTTCCTTTGTTTTTTTTTTATATCTAATATTGGGAGGAAGATTACAAAAGAATCAGCCTGTTTTTTGACTATATCTGAGAGGTTCAGTGCTTTTTCAAGTTGCCCCGGAAAAGTCTAAACACTCTAATTCTAGGCATTTGTGTTCTGTCCCAGGCCACTTGGAAAAGAGAGGGGGTTGGGTAGGTGGAGGGGGAAGCATTACACAACCTACCACAGGTGCTGCTACACTTCTTCAAAAGCCAGATTCTATAATATCATGACCCAACAAGACCTTGCAATGATACTAAAGAAGACAAAAATGAAAGCCCTGATAGCAAAAGTCTCAATAATCAAATCAAATATCAGCAAATATGTTCAATCATATGTTGGTATTCGTCTGTGTATAAAGGAAGGAAAATATAAAATGCTAAGCAGACATTACAACGATAGTAAAGAAGACAAAATGAAAGCCCTGATAACAAAAGTCTCAAGTTCAAGTTCAGGTTCACGTGGACGTATTAATCAAATCAAATATAAGTATATATATTCAATCATATGTGGGTATTTGCCTGTCAAGAAAAATACGAAACTTTTGGTAAAAGAAGATCTGCAGGCAGTAATTGGCAGCCAAAAGAAGTTCCAGGATGATATCACATCAAGAGGATGAAAACTTAAAATCTGGTATACTTCATTGCAACATTTGGCATTTGATTATGTAACAAAGGGTCCCAAACTAATCCCAAACTGTGACCGAAAGGAAGATATCATGGACCACTAGATAAAATTATATCTTTTTGAAGATAATAGATATGGATCTTCTGATGGTATCTACTGAGTAAATAAAATCTTCCAGTACCATATCCCCAAGTGGCATGTATTATAGCACCATAAATGATACACGTAGCAAGTCAGATAGTCACTGCTCTATGGGTTCATGTCTGAGGCTTCAAATGAAGATGCTTATTTTCCATAGAAGATATTTTTTTTGGTTCAGTACTATGCAAGACAGACATGTGCAAAAATAAGGACATTCCTGGTACGAGGCTAACAAATTACCTCTCCAGAATTATCTCTTAGGTTTCAGCACAGTCCAATTTAAGGATGTGAAACCTCTTATACATTTGATGGCTTATAGTATTTTGAACTTGAAGGATATGATAATCATAAATTATGAAGAAGGATTGCTTCCATCTAATGACAATAGCACCTTGTATAAGTCTGGACGCCGATCACGGAAAACTCCCCAACTATGTCTCTTGGATTTGATTTTGTCCAAATCAAATTGTGCTACAAGAGTAGCTTCCTGTTTATCATCTGCAGCTGCGACAATTTCTCCGGTGGGACCTGAATGCTAGAATATTAGTGTTCAAACTTGACTTCAGACAATATTATACGTGCATTAGTCAACTGCTCCAGCTCACTCATACATAGCATACCTGCTATAAAGGAATTCCCATAGAATTTAATCTCACTTTTTCCATGTTCTGTCTGAACTATTTCCTTACCAATACGATTTGAAGCAATTAAAGGTACCTATATAGATCAGAAGATGTCAGTGAGTCACATTTCAGCATACTATTCATATCTGCAAAAGCATCAGGAACTATAAGTTATTAGGTTAGGATGTATGGATTCTGTAAGGTGACTCCAAATAACAGATACTCCTAGAAAAAATATCATAGAACCTACCCCACCCCCTTCCGCCACCCAAAAAAAAGGAAAGAGGAAAAAGAAAATGTCAACGTAGTCTGGGAATGTATACCAATGAACAAAAATTAGATTGAAAAACATCTAGTGTGATCAGAAGTCTGCATTCATTAGGCTAAATTTGTTTAAATGTGTATATATGTTGTGCACCAATTTAAACTTAGGCATATGGATGGAGCTGTGAGAATAAGTAACAATCAGAGATTATCATGGAACAAATAAGATGCCTAATGTCCTTTACCTGTGGAGTCACAAATCAATATGAGGTCTAAGAGTATCATTTGTGATGGAATGTGTACAAGCTACAAACACTGGTTGGTTTCTCCATCAACTGGATGATGATGTAGTGAAAGAAACATGGCAATTGCTGACAGGGAAGAATATATAACAACACATGCCAAACTGAAGAAAATGCATTGTCAGAGATCTTAAGTATAGAGGTAAGCATCCATGTTGCACTTGCAAGAAAAGGCTGTACAGGAAAAGAAGACAGGTGACAGGAAAAATTTGATGTAGACATTTTAATACAATTCATATAGATGTCAGAAAGGGGATAGAATTCAGTGTAGTGAGAGGTCAGGGAAGTTTTCGTATTAAAGCATTTTAAGATGCCATTAGAAATAAGACACAAGAAAGCCACATAGCTCTGGTGCCTAAGCAAGTACAAATCTTCATTGAGGAAGCTGTTCATCAGAGTATTCTTGAAGAGGGTAACTTCACAGATACTGAGAGTGTACAAAGCATAAGGACATCAATAAATGATGACACAGTTCCATGATCTGAAACCAGGTTCACCATGACTCAGCAAATGCGAAAGATTGAAAGATCCACTCAGCATAATGTAGAAAGAGGATAAGCAGATCAGTAATTCGTAAGACAGTGCACCAAGTTAAGGTAGTTTATCTGAGTTAGAGCATGGGAACAACTTCAACAAAGTCCAAGGGTTCAATAACCTTCTCTATTATCCAACTTACCAAGTTTGCCCCAGCATGTCCTTGCATCACTCGTTTCCAATGATCACGAGAATCAAGTCCTTCATCTTGGGGTTCAGAACCAATAGCAGTGGGGTAAAATAGCAATTCTGCTCCTTGAAGAGCCATAGCTCGGGCTGCTTCAGGAAACCATTGATCCCAGCAAATTGCTGATGAAGTATGAGATAATTGGTCAAATTTCTCAATTATCTCAGAATAATTGATCAAAGCAATAACACTAATAAAGTAGTATGAAATTCATATACTCAATCCTATAACTGTTAATAGTTATTAAGCTCTTGAAAGAAGGATCCCTAGATTGTGCTTTATCCCATTTCATTATGGAAAGTTTCTTATACTTAAAATGTTTTGTAATGGCATGAAAAAGTAAAAGCCCCTTGACAACAAAGACTTACCAACACCAATCTTTGCAAATTTAGTTTTGAAGACCTGTTCAATAAAGATTATAAGAATAATCAAAACCAAAGCAGGAATAAATATTCCAACCAATTATCAAGATATTAGATTTCTGACCTTGAAGCCAGTGTCTCCTGGATTAAAGTAAAATTTCTCCTGGTAACCTGCACATTAATCAGGCTTCAATCAAACTGAAACAGTAAATATTGGATTTAAGGTCAAACTTGACAGAATACCTGGGCCATCTGGAATATGGGATTTCCTATAAAGTCCAAGATCTGTACCATCAGCATCAATCACAGCTATTGAATTGTAATGGGCATTGTTTGCCTCCTCAAAAAAGCTAACAGGTAACACCACCCCCAACTCTTTTGCAAGTTTTTGCATCCTAAAAATGTATGTATGGAAACTAAGTAGTAAGAGATAGAAGCAACAGAAGCAAGTTATCTTATTTAAAGCTGATTTGTCTATGAACATATAAGGTTGAGAAAAGATTCTTAGCAGAGATCAGAAAGAAAAGAAATCTGACTTTTCACCTCTGGATTGTTGGATGCCCCTTATAAGGCTTGGCTCTACGGAAGAAATCCTCTCTTTGTGCTTGACAAAAGTAATAGCCCTCAAATAGTTCCTGAAATTTCCACAAGAATAAAATCAATAACATTGAGGCCTCATTGATTAGTGGGGAAGGAAAATGATACCTGAAACACTAGTTCTAAAAAGCAACATTACTTTGCGTAGACCAAACCACATAGAAAGAAAAATAGTTTGATAAATCTTGGAGTAAGAAACAAAAGACCTATTACAATTCTGAAGGAATTTATTAAAGAATTCTTAGAATCTCTTGAGAGACACTAACTAATAGGCAATTCAACGCAACCATAGTTTTCAAATATGCCAATGCATATCAGGATCATCCCTTTTCTTCAGTATAAATATCACATTGAATTTATCCATAGGGTATATTCCATGGAGCTGTTCACATGTTGCTTCTGATCACAAATATGATAGCCCTGTTACTATCCTTTTGTGCTTTTCTACCTTTCTAATTTCTGTTTGTCATTCTCTAGCAAAAAATTTTTTGTCTAACATATGTAACGTTATATACCTTCCTAGAATCATGTTGTGCACAAAAGGAAGAAATTAATATTTCCACATTAGTTTCGGAATAAACTATTCATAAATGAAATCAAGCACAAAAATTAACATCTAGAAGGCTCAAAACCAAGTATACTCAGGAAATTCATGAAGCAGATAAAGAAAGAAAGAGATTGAGAACTGGAACTAGTGAATTAACAATATCTAAACATTTTGACTCCTAATCCTTAGTGATTGTAAGCTATAACCTCAAAAGCCTTCATAGTTTTGGTGCATATTCTTGATCTAGTTTCCCATTAATAAAACTAAGCATCTTCAGAAAATGAAATCATTCAGTAGATGCAAAAGTTCAGAGACACCACACTGTTAACATCATTCGGGCAGAAAATTCTTTACGTAGATATCTAGCTTGCAAAAACACCAAGAAAATAAATAAATAGATAAACACATGACTTTAACAAAAATAAATGAATAGCTCCACAAAAACAAACAATCTGGAGCAACGAAATATGGACCACCTAAGGCACTAGTTCTAGTTTTAATCTGTATATTGAAAACTTGAGGAAGGCATACCTGTATAAGAATGATATTTGCACCCTTCTGATGTGCAGCTCTAACCAACCTGCAATCAGGGTTCTCTTAGGTTCACATGTTCCAGAAGATTACATGTTGGACGAAAGTCATGCAATATTGCAATGTAACTTCAAAATCGATGTCATATGTCTAAATTGCAAGATAAGTTCAAAATCAAGTAGTATGATGAGATTTAATCAAAAGGCAAGTTCAGGACAAAATAAATGCTTAAAGTACAACAACATTCCAAGGGTGCATAACTTTTGGTCTGATAAAGGGCATTAAAAGAATTCAAGTTCAGAATTGGTCGAGAGTTGAATACATAATTTCGAGAGAGATTATTAAAATATTTTACATGAAATTCATTTCTCTATCATTTTAAATGCCTTAACCAAATACACCAATTTTGTTTTGTTTCATTAATCCAATATAAAGACAATGCAGGAACAAAATATACGCTATACCTAAATTACATTAATACAAGAGAAAGTATCCAGCTCAGTCATGAGCCTTAACAGTAAGAAAATGGAAATAAACAAAGTGAGAAAGATTGCAACATTGAAAACACACTACATCTATAAAGATTTAACTACAGATGCACATGTTATATTCAAAATCATATAAAAAAAATGTGACTTTAAGATGAATCCACATTTATGGTGTAAATTAAACAAAAAATGTTCTGGACCTCGATCCACCACCTGAGACTGCTACTATTCAATTACGCATAACCGTTTCCACCATGTTATATCTATACATCTTCATGCTACTCATATTCCAACATATTCGGATTAAACATTGATCCGCCTTAAGATTGTGACATATGATCAGATTCAATTGATACAACGAAATGAGAATAATCTCGCTACCAACAAAATGGATTAACTTGAAGTAAAAGACAAATGGGGAAAGGAGAAAAAAAAAAGGAAAAAACTAAAACCTTCAATAATTCACAGTCGAAAGCACAATTCTGCTCAATTGAAAAAAGAGGGAAAAAAAAAAGGCTACATGTTCCGGGCAAAAAGAAATCCCAGAAACAAAAAAGTTCCTCTCTACACAAAAGGGTTCCAAGTGTTCATCTAAATGAAATAAATAGTATCAGTAACAACACATAGATTAGAAGTACAAAATAAAAAAAACAAAAGCTAAAGACAAACAATTAAACCAACTTATTCAGAACATGATCCAAATTTTCTTAATAAACTAAAGAAAACATAACCAAAATGAAACCCCATAGGAACTCAAAATTATTTTCCTCATGAATTACGATGTATAAATGATCTTTTACCAAACCTATACAAAAGGGGTAAGTGGGTAGTAGTAGTAATTGGAGCAAGAACCTTTCAGCGGTTTCAAGATTGGTGGACACATCATCAGTACAAGCGAATTGTAGAGCTGAGACAGTAACCACTCTGTTGCCTTCCTCCATTGCTTCTGTTCAAGTATTTTGCCTAGTAATCACTAAGATTTCTGCTATGGGTTTTGTACGATTGAAGGAGAGAATGCTGAAAAGCTGGCGGTGGAGCTGCTGCTGCTGCGACATATACGAGAGACATAAAAAAATGTTTGCTTTTTGAATTTTATTAATAAGTAAGATTGATAAGTTTAGTCCCTAAATTTTTTATATTTGACAAGTTTAATCCTCATTTTGTTTTTCTAATTTTTTGGTCTTTTATTGTATGTTTGATTTTTATAATTTTTTATCTACAATAGAAAAAAGGTTGTTGAGCCCTTTAGGTAAGTGCTTGTGTTGTCATTGTTGGAACCTAATGCACGTGATGATTTGAACATGCACCTA
>JAXGGT010000138.1:110701-133393 GCA_035583425.1 Marsdenia floribunda | reverse complement strand
TATATTTACCAAATAAAATATATATATATATATATATATATATATTTAAATAAAGATTAATATTTCGTTTGATGAACTTCTCCTAGTATATTGGCCAAGTTTCTTCCCCTCGTGGTTTGCCAAGAGATGTACGGGTAACCTCACTCGGGTGTTCCATAGTTCAAAATATTTTCACACTATTGGGCATATTTGGGTGGATTAGTTTGGATCGGAAGAGTGCGAAATACCACCGTAAAAAAAAAAAAAAAAAAAAAAGATCTTTGTTTTTGAATTTTTTACTATAAGGTTAGGAATTGAATTATATATATAATCATAATAGAAGACAAAATTATTTAATTTTCAAAATAAAATAATTGAATGAGATAGGAAAATATATATATATATAATCACTAATTTGCCCAAAAATTTGTGATGTAAAGAAACCTTAGTAATATTCTTTTAGATCTTTTAACCCTAACTATAATTGGACTTTTGAAGAAAAAAGATATTCTCAATAAAATTATTTTAACATGTTTATCATTAAAAAGAATAAAATATTTAATTTAATGTTAAATGAATTTAAATAGTAAAATTATCTCTATAAGAACCGAGAAATTTTAAAATGAAAGAAGAACATTATTGGTCAAAATAAATAAATGTAAATAGGAAAAAATAATATTATATATATATATATATATAAAGGAGATATTTTGAATGGAGGTTTAATAGAGAATAAGTTAAAGTCTTTATCTTGATACAAATGGATAAGTGTCTTGTGAATGTTATCAGATGATACAAGGTTTACACTCGTTATAAGTGTCATGTAAGAGTTAGAGTAAGACTTTTTTTTTTTTTTTTCAAACAAGAGAGTTATAATCCATATGTATAATTTGATTCGAATTCAAATGAATCGAATCAGTAACTTTGAATATTTGAATCTTGTTTTCATTCGTATATTCTAATAAATTTAGAATTGAGTTAAAAAATATCTTTTCAAAAAAAAAATTGTTCTCAACCCTCATTTTTCCGTGCCCAGCCAAGCATGTTACTAGCATTGAATTGACTCACGGTCTTTCATTGATTTTTGTGTCAGATAAAGGACAGAGATAATAGTAGTAGTACTTTCTTTGTCCCCTTTTGCTGGTTGCCGTAGCAGATCCCTTATTGACCATTCATAGTACAAGACACTGTGACCTCCAAAAAGTTAAGGTGTGGAGATTAAAATTAATAAGTTAAAAAATAAAATATTAGAAAAAATCAAATTATTAAAATATTTTAAAGAGCTTTAATTCATTATATATTATATTATTTTTTATTTTGATACACTTCATATAAATACCTCAACTCTAATGTAAGTGTTTTAATTCTAACTATCTCAAAGACTTGAAGAATTATTATATGTATGAATAAAATAAAGTTTAAAATTAAATTTTTTTTAGGTAATTTTTTTTAATATGTTAAAGTATTTTTAATTATTTAAATATTTATGTTTATACAAAATAATAGATGACTTTTAAAAGTTATAATTTTAAAATTGATTAATATATATATATATATATATATATATATATATATATGTTTCAATAGTTTTTTTTTTTTTTTTAAGTATATATTGAGACAGTTAAAGTTGAGACGTTTATATACCTTTTTTTTTTGTTAGTGCACGAGGTGTCTTAAATGAGTCTCAACTATGGGCGACACCTTTAAGTCATGTTCACATTCAGACTAATCTTCGCTTGAGCCAGATAAGTTCATTTGCAAGAGGTGAGTTCTGGCTCCCAAGTTTTTTTAAACGGCTGCATACGTGAGTGCAGTTTCGAACTCATGATTTTACTTAAACCATAAGCGCATCTTATCAACTTACCGGTGCTATGAGATTAATTCAATTACTTATTAAGTATAAACAAATAAATACCCATTAATTCCTACAAGATAACCCTATCTATGTGTATATATATATAGGGTTAGGTTTAGGGTTAGATATTTGTTTCGAAATTTATATACCATTTTCTACATTCTCTATTACTTTAATTTTAATGCCGCAAATATTGTTCTCTAGAGGCTTTCTCTTTAATATCATAACAATTAAAAGAAAAGGTATATATAATAGTTTTCCAACATTTGTGCTTCTAAGTTGTTAACATTAATTAACTCCTACCTCTACATGATATATAGCATAACATGAATTGTTCTCAGCTTCAGTACAATTGGGATCACTTTGAATCTTATATATACATATATATTCTATACAAACTTGGAAAAGTATTATGTAAATGGGAATTCTCATGTGCTTCTCTATGAATTTTTCTATGTATATTGTCAGATTTACCCTTGAGTCAGATGCCAGAAACAAACAATATATATATATATATGCTACATATTTTCCTGGCCGAGAATAAAGGAACTGTGTTTATATGCAACCAGAAACATTTAAGACAGTGATAAGATCCAAAGATTTCGTACTGAAAATTTCAGAAAAGGTCCTTAAGAATTTATGTAGCCTCTGATCCATCATCTGTATGTACCAACTACCATGTCAGGCTTGGGACCCTTTGTTTTTTAATGTGCGTTTGTAAATACAGTTGTCTTCTGTATTAATTATTCATGTATGTATATATATATATATATATATGATCCTTTCTGCACCATTCTCCTTCACATATACATATCAACTCAAGTATTGCTATATTCCAATGGCGTCTCCACAAGTTGTTAAGCTGTTGTTCTTCCTCATCCATTTGGTTCTTGTATCTGTTCAACTTGCTTTTTCAAGTGATCATGTCCTCAAGGGTTCTGTCACCTGCCTAGACTGTGATCTTAAGCATCACAATGACCTCTCAGGTTTTTCTATATTCTGATGATCACTTCAAAGTTGATTTAGTTTAATTTAATTTTTCCTGTCTTTTAACTCATATATATAAAAAGAGAATGATTCTTGTTGATACTGGAACACTTTATAACAAGGATTGAGGTATGATTCGAAGTCACAGTATCAAATGTCATTGATCCATATTAGTATTGGTGACTTGATGAATTGTAAATTTATGTTAAATTATAAATTAGATTAGCAGGTTTAGACAAAATTTTGCAATTCTTATTTCTTTTATGAAAATTCTTTTAGTAAATCAGTGCATGGAGAAGTCATTTCGAGTCACGTGGAGTCTTTGAACCATGTTTTGGGTGCTTATTGTCTGTTACTGTTGTGTGTGTGTGTGTGTGTGTTTGGTAAGTTCTTAATAACTTGTTTAGCAAGAAGTTTCCCTCGTAATAAACTCACTAATGGTAGATATTATTAGTACCTTAATGTCTATATATATAATCTGTTGGTTAATTTCTTGGCATATACTTAATTTCCATATTAATTTGTCACAGACATTAAGGTGTTGGTGAAGTGTAGCAATGTGAAGAAGATGGTCATGGCAACAACAAAAGAAGATGGAACTTTTGAGACTAAGCTTCCACAGGACATGATGATGATGATGATGACACACACTACTACTACTTCTTCTCCTCATACCATTAATAGTAAGTGCTCGGCCAAGATAGTTGGAGGATCAAGCTTGCTATATACTTTAGGGGAGAACACAATTTCTAGGGTTGTTAAAATTCAAGGCCAAGATTATTACTACACAAATGAGGAGCCTCTTAACTTCTACAAATCATGCCCAAAACAAAAGGACAATAATAATAATAATAATAATGCAGCAGAGAAGTGTGCCTCAGCAGCAGCAGCAAACTTTGGTTCATCCAAGACTGTTGATATTCCTTTGCCAAGGGAATGGGGACTTGCACCATCTAGCTACTATGTGCCTTTTATTCCCATCATTGGGATACCCTAAAGCAATCTTTGTTGAAGACTTCTCTCTCTCTAAATATATATATATATAGCTATATAGGTTGGGAGTGAATGCATGATGCATTAATTAAGTTGCAATATTTTTCCATGTTTAGAATGCTATAATTTCCCCTTTTCTTGTGTTTGTGTCTTTGCTTGGATACTTTGTAAGATATATGAGAGGCTTTTGATATGTATACCAAAAGAAAAGGTGGTGGGTGGGGGTGGGTGGGGGAGAGGGGGTTGTTGCTGAATTATATAAATATGTGTTATATATATATATGAGTATATGTACACGCTTAGTAAGAAGAGAAGATTTCAGAGTTAAGTATTGTGAAATGGAATCGAAAAATGTTATGTTTATATATATACATATATATATTTGCACGTACATGCATGTTTTTTAGTAATCTCTCTTATTCTCACTGCTCATCTATATATGTATATACTTTTGGTTTATTATATAATTGTAATTCACTTTGTTTCATTTTGATTTGGATTTGACAATTACTTCTATAATTTCGTTGTTTTATCATTATTGTATATGCAATTACATATTGCATGGTTTAAGACATGGCATTTTTTGTATCAAAAACATATTACTTATCAAAATTAACATACATTTGCTAATATTTTTTAGGTTCATATCTTTATACTATAGAAAAAAATTGAAACTTATTTGTATAGGTGCAATAGGATATATTGATATGGCTTTTCAGATACATCTCTATCTCTCTATACTGCAAAAGTTAATAATTATATAATTATTACACCTATGAAATTTAATTTTTTTCAAAATAAAATCTTACCCAAATAACTATTCATTCACCATATACTTTTTCCATTCTCAAAAAAGTAAATTTACCTTTTTTTTAAAAAAAAAAAAAAAACAAAACAAAACAAAAAATAAATTTCACTCAAAAAAAAAAAGTCTTCTCAAATTATGCACCAGGCTAAATACAACCTGATTATTCTTATTACAAAAAAAATTAAAAAAAAAACGGTAAAGTCAAATGATATTTTAATCCTTTTAATCAAAAGACACATCAATTTTTTACATTTTTAAAAATGTGTAATTTCTTATATGTGGCAAATAATAATAATAATAATAATCTGTTTTTATTTTTTAACAAAATTTAAATTTAATATTTTTTAGAATATATATATATACACACTAGTTCAAATTAGATTCATAATTTATTTTTATTTTTTTACATCTATTACAATGAATTAGAAAAATTAAAATTAAAAAAAAAATGGAAAGAAAAAGAAAAAAAGGTCAAGGTTGTGGGTCAATCATTATGATTTAAAGGTTAAAAAATTGATGAGATTCTTATCTCTCGAAGAGAAAAGTGCTGCACGACCTAACCCCGTTATGTTATGTGATCCCTTTCCCTTTCGCACTTCCATATGGACAACATTATTATAATTTGTCTTCTTTTTTTTTTTCCTTTTATTACAATGTTGAACCAATATTAATTATATTATATATGGAACCTAGCTCCCATTATTATTTGTTCATTCATATATGAATAATCCTCAGCTATTTGGATTTGATCAACTTCAAGTTTATATGACTAATTTGATCTGATTTGTTTTTTTAAGAAGAAAAAAAAAATTAACTTGAGTCAAATTATGTAATGGTATATATATATATATATATGCATATACACTCTAATTTAATTTAAGAATATTAGGCTGTTTTTGGACTATGATTTTTTTTCAAAATTTCACTCAAACTAAAAAAAAAATAGTTGTACTTGTTTGGACACCAATCTGACATGTTACTGTTCATGTCTGGTGAGGTGGCAAAAAAAAATGAATAAAAAATTCACTCACTTACTATAAATATTCAATATATACATATAAATATATATATAATTCAAAGAAAAAATCATCGTTACAGTAATAAAATATATTATTTTTGTCTCCCACTTATTAGACAACATCTTACATTGGCCCTACTTTATTTCTCGTTATTCGCAATCAACTCAATTATTTTTTTAAAAAAATGAGCTTTCTCAAAAAAAGTTCTAATCCAAAAACACCCTTAATTTTCTTACTTACAAAGTAGAGTAGGTTATGTCAACTAAACTACATAAAACGTTTAAAAGAATAATATCTCATTTTAACACCAATCAATTTAATAATAAATTACTTGTTTAAATATAAAAAATCGTAAAAAAACGGACCACATTAATATATATATATATATATATATATATATATGTATATGTGTGTGTATGTATGGAGATTTTTGGAGCCCTTTGATTCTATGATGACCCCCACAGGAAGCAACAAAAGAGGGCAGACAATAAACACAAGTGGACACACACACACACACATATTTTATATATATATATACATTGGATCCCTAAAGAGATATTAATTAATTAACTGTTCAGTTGTCCTCCTAAGTGGGAATACTATAGACTCTTTATTCACAATCAATTATCGGCTGTTGGTGACAATAAATGATCAGTGCTACCACTGCTTCCATCAGTACGTTTTTCTTGTACAAAAAACTTAAAGACCCAACTATTCAGGTTATACATATGCATATATATATACATATATATATAAACCTAATAACTTAGTACAAGTGACTAATCTTATGAATCTTATACAGGGTCAAGAGTTCGATATTTGCTGTAAATGTCATGTTATGTAAGAATTAGAGAGTGAGACTCTGCAAATGCAACTTAAATTAAATTTAGATTAGTTAAAATATTAGCTTTAAATATTTAATGGTCCAATATATATATATATATATATATATATATATATATTATTCTGCCTTGTGCCATCATCATCTACTTGGTCTGATAACTTTTGAGTCGATCGATCTGTGTGTAGAAATGGGACATGCACATGAATTGAATTCAAAATTGACCAGAAATATTTCTGAGTAATGATTGTAGATGAATCGTTCCTCCTCCGACGAGGATGTTTGATAAGTCTTCACGGGTCAAGACAGTAAATAAAAGTAAAATTAAAGAGTAAAAAATTTTACTTTTTGTCTTTTTTTTTTTTTTGTTTTAATATTTTTAGAGGAAAAGAGAATTATGGGTTAATTTTTTTTTTTTTTTTTTATTAAATATCTTCATCGACTAATTTAGGAGGTATCTATGGGAGCATATCTCCAAGATAGCAACACAATTGAAATTCAATATAAGGCTATTCCAAGTGAGATTTGAACTTAGGAGAAGTCCAATGGTAGCACCTAAATAAAATACATCACATTATTGAATTATTACCTTATTCTCAATTATTCGTTAAATTTCAACCAATGAAAACATATGATAACTTTTTTTTTTTTTTTCTTTTTTTTTGTTTTTGGGTAACTCAGTCCATGTAACCCTTTAAGCAACCATATATATATATATATATAAATATAACCTTTTAAGACTTTTATAGAACGGGTGTTTAAATTTTCTTTCAGAAATATCATGCCTTTGAAAATGTATGTTCCTGGGAGAAGCTCAAGAGGCTCAAGAGGCTCAAGAGGCCATTTTCTTACTAAATTACTCTATTTGTTTTTTCTTTTCTTTTTTTTTTTTTTCTTCTTTTTTACTTGTTATCTTTAGAGGTAATAATAATAATATTATTATTATTTTAACAATTGATATAGATATATATATATATATATATATATATATATAACCTCAATTTTAGGAATGACAACAATCGAATTAAAAAAAAAAAAAAAATTATTGAGACATAAATATTTAAAAAATTATTAAATCTTAAATGTCTTCTATTACTACATATATAAAAATGTCTTTTAAAATAAAAATTTAAATAATTAAAAATACATTAATAGATTAAAAAATACTTACAAAATTTTTAATTGAAAAATAATTTAAAAACTCTATTTTATTCATATATAAAATTTCCCTTGACTCTATTGAGATGGTTAAAGTTGAGTTGTTTATATCAAATGCATCAAAGCAAAAAACGCTCCAATATATACTTGATTAAGACACTTAAAAATATCTTAATAACTTATTATTATTTTTTTAAGTGTTAATCACTTTCTTTAACTTAGTCAGTCTGATATTTTAAGTACCTACATATATATATATATATATATATAAACAACTTGGAGAATGTTATTACTCAAGTGAAGAGAGATTTCAAAAACTTAATTCTTGAATCTTGTATTGATTCATGATGATATGCAAATAAATTATCTTCCTTATTTAAAGTCATCAGTTTTCTCTTAATTGGTGGGCAGAATCAATTTCATTTAATAGTGGATAAAGCTCACCTCTATAATTAATCTTCTTTATTTTCTCCTATTTTCTATATTCTTGTAAACTATTCTACTCCATTTGTATCATTTTCAAGATTACTATACCACTTTAAACTATTCTTTCTTAATACCAATTTTCAAGCATTCCTGTGAATTTTTTTTTTTTTTTTTTTTAAATCTGTGTACAATTAAATTTATGATTGTTATAATTTTAGTTATGGAAAATTAGTCCTCTAAATCTATATAATATTATCGTTTACATAAACGGATCTTTATTTTATTGTTTATATAATTGGATTTTTATTTTATTTTTAATTAGATAAAAGGATCTTTTAAAAAAATTTTTGATAATTTTTAACTATTCGAACTCATGTATCAAGTATGTGTATGTCCGATGAAGAGTATTTTTGTCATTTATGATCTCATGAACTAATTAAAATCTTAATAAATACTCATTTCTTCCAATAAAACTATCTCAAATAAAAAATAATCAGAAATTGAAGAAATTGAAAAAATGAGATCATTACTATGCGAATATATATATATATATATATATATATATGTGAATTGGATTAATCTAAATGTTAAAAATCCCTTTATGAGACATACACATATTTGACATGTGAATTTTTGTAGTTGAAAATTATCAAAATTTCACTGGAAGAACACTTTAGTCTAATTAAAAATAAAATAAGAATCTAAATATCGAAAAAAAATAAAATAGGAACTCATTTGTTTAAATGATAATAATATGATAACTAAAATAATGAATTTTACTTTTACACACATATATATAACAAAATATTGTAAGCTATTCTCTGATTAAACAATATTTCAATATTTCTCAAATACTTAGAGATATTGCTTAATTAGAAACAAAATAAAAGTCTTTTCTTTATGCTAGAATTTCCAAAAAAATTTTAAAACCATTTTTATTTTGTGACAAAAACTATTTTTACAATAAATCAAAAATAAAAAAAAAAAAAAAAAAAAAAAAAGACTCCTTTTTAGTGAAGGAATAAAAAAGACTTACAACTATACTGGTAACTTCTATTTTTTGTCTTTTCTTTTTTTTTTAAGACTTTTTTTTTCTACGATAACTCTAATTTATTATTGTCTAAAAAAAAAAAAAAAATCTAATTTATTACCTCTTAGATCATAAATGTGATATTTACCAATTGAACTATAATTTATTATCTTATTTGCAAAAATTTTAAATTAAAAAAAAAAAAAAAAACATACCTTAAATAAAATTTTAAACACTAAACTTAATAGGATAATTTTCCTGAAGAAACAGTAACAAATTCTTCCTTCTATATATACAAATGATTTAGGTTATAAATATATTTTCCACATTTTGTGAAGATTCAAGTATGAAAGGTTTTTTTTAAATATATATATATATTTTTTTAATATATAGTTTCTCTGGAACTTGATCAAGAATATTTGTGGAATATTTAATTAATTTTGAGAAATTAAGTTTTCTTTATTTATTAAATTACTCAGAGATTTCATCCTTAGATTTCTAAATATAGAAATGTGGATTTGATATTTATTGAATTAAGGTTATATATTTGTAGGTTTAGAAAATCGAGTTTTGTGATAGTTAAAACTTAAAAATGCATGTGAAATAATAAATTCAAAATGGGTTTAACTAAAATAATAATAATTATTTGAAATTTGAAATTTGGGCTTTTTTTTTTTTTACTTTTGTCGTGTCTCAACTACAAACTGAGTTGCACCTTCTTGACTAAAAGAATAAATCAAATAATAAAAAAATTAACTGATTTGTTTTATTAATTTTTCATAATTTTAGTTTTTATTATTTTGGAGTGTCCGTTTTGAATATATTTTTTTAATTATATTTTAACTATTTTTTTTTTTCAAATTTTTTTATTTGATCGAATAACATAAAAATTGTGAGAAAAAAAAAATTTAAGACTCATTGAAAAGTCCTAATATAATAAAATAAATTAGCTAATAATATATAATAACAAAGTTTTAAACCGTTAAAAAAATAATGTGATAAAAAAAAAATTCAAAAAAAGACTTAAATATGTAAAAATTAATAAAACAATAACTAAAATAACTAAATTTTCATCAAATATTTTACTTATATATATATATATATGTGTGTGGGTGTGTGGGTGTGTGGGTGTTTATTTATGTATTTTAGGCATTACTTTTCTTTTTGTTGTTGTTTTTTTTTTTTTTTTTTTTTTAATGGGAATAATTGGAAAGTTGACGTATATAGATAGTCTTTGATATTTCAATAATGCAAAGTCTATTCTTGATAATTTCTTTGTACATGGGTTTTCAATTTGCTTGACAAAGACAATAATTTCATGGTCAATGTCTGAAAGACTCTTTTTCTTTGCTGTATTTTATTATTATTTTTTTTCATCATCCCTAAAGATAATTATCTTAAAAAAAAAAAAAAAAAAAAGAAAAAAAGAAAAAAAGTAAATAGATGCATGTTTTGACATTTGGTATTTCTCTTGATTTCCAATTTGAATTTTTCTAAGTAATATTTTAATAATTAAATACTTGATTTTTGATAACATTAAATATCAATATTAATGTTGACAAATAAATGCAACCTAATTGGTAATGGTATTATATATGAATTAACGTAAACATTTTTATGTGTGTAACGTGTAATCATAAATATTATGATCACAGATAAAGTTAATTATTATCGTTAGAACAATCACTTTTATCGTATATGTACAATAATACTATCAAATTAATTTATGTAATATTTTAATAATTAAATGCCTAAGTTTTATAACTTTAAACATCAATAATGTTGACAAGTAACCACAACTTAATTTTTTTTTTTTTTGAAAACCAAAGAAACTTTCATTCATCAACCATAGAAGCTGACAAAATACCCTCTGGAAGGGGGTAATACCACTTGGAGACGCCTAGTACCAAGTTGTGCAAAACAGTGAGCATTCTTATTGGAAGAACGAGGAATATAAACTAAAGAAAAACTAGAAAAAACAGCCAGCAACTCTTTAATTAGTTGGACAACTTAAATTAAGTAACCACAACTTAATTGATAACAATATTATCTATAAATCAAAATAAATGTTATGTGATAATAGGTTATCATAAGAGAAACTACTAGTTATGTTAGGGATAAAATAAAAAGACAACAAAATAAATAGCAAACTTCAAGGCGTGTAACAATGTCACTTTTTTAAAGGCAATAGTTATCCTATATAATCTGCCTTTAGGATACAATAAATAAATTAACAAGATTGTTTGATAATTTCAAGAACAGATGAAATCTATATTCTTGGTCTTAATCTTGCAGTAATTAATCTCAAGAATATATATTAACGTGAAAATGACATGAAATACTTTGAGATATATAATATTATATTTCTATCAGATGATATATATAATATATCATTTTACATAATATAAAATTATATATCTGTTTATATCTTTTCAAGAGAAGGTGTCTAATGAAAATCAAACTCTTTTGATATTGTTCATTGAATTATATCAGAACTATTCGGTCTGTCCTAATTCATTGAATCACATAATAATTGTTAACATTTTTAAAATGTTCCAACATCTTATGGTAACGTATACATAAATAGCATCAATTTAATTTATATAGTCAAAATAAATTTTATTCAAAATACACACACACACATATATATATATATATATATTCTTTGTATGAAATTGATTTCTTGATTGAATTATAACGATTCGAGATATTTTTCAATGTTTTATTTTATTCTTTTTCCCATTAATATAAGTTAAGTGTCTAATCATATATAGTTTCACCCAAATGTAAGTCACCATGACGGTGATAAACTTTAATTGTAATTTTAACAAAAGTTAAAATTCAAAAGTCATAAAAAGACGGAATTACCCTCACGACCCGTTCAAATGATAGGTAAGGTTAGTGATGCATCACACCAAGCCTAACCGTAATTGGACAAAAGAAGAAACCATCATTTTCTTTCTTTTCTTTTCGTTTTTTTCTCTCCGTTGCCGCGTGCAAACCCTTTCAAAGCTCAAAATTTTAACTACACATCTTCCTCTTTTTTGTGGTTCTTCTATTTTTCTCCTTTCACTCGGAACTATCACTGTCCATTTCTCCTCCTCCACTCGTATGAACACGCTTTTCCTTCCATGTCCTTATTACATGTACCCCTCTCTCTCTCTCTCTCTACATGTATATATATATAACAATATATATATATATTCCTCATGACGAACGGTTGCAGAAAGAAGAAGAAGAAGAGGAAGAGTCAAACAAAAGAAAGAGAGAAAATCATATAGTTAGATCGATATGCAAGAAGAAACGCAGAAAGAAATCGAAGTAATTATCCAACCCGGGTTTCGGTTTTATCCAACTGAAGAAGAGTTGGTTTCCTTTTATCTGCACAAGAAGCTCGAACAGAAAAGGAAACCCGAACTTGATCGTGTTATTCCAGTCATCAACATTTATGACTTCGAGCCATGGATGCTCCCAAGTTCGTGTCTTAATTAATTTATTTCTTTCTTGCTTTTTTTCTCTGATTCTTCTGTATTGAAAGTTTAATTAATTATTAATTTTGATATTTTATGGGTTAAATTGCAGAGGTTTCTGGGGAATTGTGCAGTGGAGATACTGAGCAGTGGTTTTTCTTTGTACCGAGACAAGAAAGAGAAGCTCGAGGTGGACGGCCTAACAGGACTACAGCTTCAGGTTATTGGAAGGCTACTGGTTCTCCTAGCTATGTTTATTCTTCTAATAATCGAGTAATTGGGGTGAAGAAAAGCATGGTGTTCTACAGAGGAAAAGCTCCAACTGGGAAAAAAACCACTTGGAAAATGAACGAGTACAGAGCCATTGAAGAAGAAATGTTGCCCTCCACCTCTTCTCCACAATCCATTCCTAAGGTGCACTACTACTCACATTATATTTTGATCATAATTCATTTTCTATTCCTGCAAGTGCTTTATATATACGTACATATTTATATGTATACCATTTATGTATGTTAAATCAAATTAAATCGAATAAAGCCCAATAAATGAACAATAAATGATAAATGGGATGAAGATAAAAGTCGAATCTAGTAACTCCTGCTCTTTTTCCAGTACATGATTCACGTAAATTTCCATATATTAGCAACGTAGAAAATTAATGCATGAAAGCATGGAATGAAATTTTCTTAGTTCTAATTTCTTGGCTGTATATATATATATGTGCAGTTGAGGCATGAATTGTCATTATGTAGAGTATACATAATATCTGGAAGCTTCCGAGCATTCGATCGACGTCCATTAGGCCCGGCGGGGAATAAGGGGAAGATGATGATGATGATGACGACCCCTCAGGACGACGACGATGACTTCATAGGAGCAAGAACTAATGCAACTTTTTCTCATCATACAACGACAACACCAGCAGAAGAAATGGTTGAAAGAAGAAGATGGCCTGCAGAGAGTTCATCATCATCAGCAGCAGCAAAAATACAGATTCTTAATGGTTTCGATACTGCTACAGATGTTAACAATGGAAGCGGTAGCATTAATGATTGGGAAATGGCTGATCCTGAATTCATGAAGAGCTTATGGGATTAATTAATAGAAAGAGTATTACTTAATTAAGGTCGTAATCATATTTAATACTTATCATATATATATATATGTGTGTGTGTGTGTATATGTATGACATCATTGATGATGTTTTCTTGTGGAGAAACTTTGTACTAATTTACTAGTTATAATAATTTGTTAGATTAACGTAAGAGATTGCTATGAAGTTACTAGGAAATTTGTAATAATAAATTTTCTTGCATGGAAAAGAAAAACAAAAAGGAAATGGTATCCAAATTATATTAATTAAACCTAGCCACTAGCTAGTGAAAAGTATTTTGTTCGTTAAGATAAGATTTGTTTCCTATCTTATTCTTCAAAAATTGACATGATTAATTTAGTTCTTAATTTAATTTTTTTTAAAAAAATTTTTTGGTTCTTCGTCCTTTTATTTGTTATATATTTAGTTCTTTTTACTTAAAATAGTAAGATTTTATTTACTTTTTTATATTACTTTTTGTTATTTTAAGTGAAAAAAAAAGATCAAACATATAATAAGTAGAAAGATGGACGATAAAAAATAAAAAATTGAGAACTAAACTTATCAAACATAAATAATTTAGTAACTAAACTTGTCAATTTTTCCTTATTCTGCAAAAAAAAATCCATTTTTTTCTTTTAAGAATATATAATTTTTTTTTGGAAGAAAAAAAAAACCATTTTCATTATATATATATATATATATATATATGTATGTATAAGGCTTTGCCATAGAATTTCTATAGTGTGAATATTTGTATATCTATATATTAGCGTGACTTTCCTTTATTTAGATTCTTCATCTAATTTGTTAAATAACATATTGTAAGTTCAACTCATATTAAAAATAGTTTTGTACCACATTTTAATCATATATATATATATATATATATTGTAACTTAAGATTTGTTCAACCTATAGATCGTTTCTGAATTAGTTGATATTGAGGATAAAAAAAAAAAAAAAGAAGAAGTGTATCTATATATATACTCCCTATATACATACTCACATTTTACTTATTAATTAATTAATTAGTGTGGAAAAAAAAAAAAAAAAAAAACAAGAAAAAAAAAGTTATTATAAGTTTTATAGAATCCTGATTAGAAACGGGCATTCTCATCTAGTGTTGCCAGAAGATTATGAGACAAAAATGTATTATATAATAAATAATATTCCTTATTATGTTTTTTCAATAATAAATAATATAACAATTCATGCAAGTATATGTGTATATATACACATATACATTTTAAATTTTTATTTATATTAAAGAACTAAAATTTTTTCACGATGAGGGATCATATTTCGAAAATGACATAGAACGTCGAGATAAACTAAAGGATGAGTCACCTTGCCAGCTTGTGACACATCTCTGTTGAAGTGCGGTTTCCCCACTCCGAATGTTAGACTTGGGAGATATTCGCATTAATATGGTCATCATTCTTCACTTCCTTTTATAGCAGGAGGCCTCATGAGCTATTAATGATGGAAGAATTATTGGGTACAAATATTTAATATTTTTGTAAAAGATTCCGATAAAAGTATTTTTATGTGGAAAGTATGACTTATGCCATGAAATCAAAACAGATTACACTCAGCATTATTTTCGTTGGATAGTACATTTCTGTGCTCATCTATGTTTCATATAAATAGTCCTACATGATCTATATCTCCGAGCAACAAGATGAGAAAGCATTTCATGCTTGAGCATTTTCGATGCATTTTCGTGTTTCTTCTTTCTTCACCCTCTAAGAAATAATTAGTCTATACCTACTTATTCTTTTTCTTTTTGGATTTTTTTATTGACTTTATTAACGGAAGGTCTTGACAAAGACAAATCTTTGTCGTAGACTGTCTTGCATGGATCTTCATTTGGCCATTACAGAGGCCACGTATCTTTTTCGGCGTCCAGAAAGATATTACAGTTCACTCTTAATATATACATGTACAAATACTCATTTTTAGCTACATTTATTCTTATTATGAAATTTAAATATTTAAATTTATATAAATGTTTTAATACACCCAAAAACACACACAAAAAATAAAAGAAAATTGTGAATGTAGAGAATGTCATTGTATGAATATTTAATTGTCAAATTAGTTAAAAGTCCACTGTTCTCTTTTTTTTTTTTTTTCTATATTGAGATTCCACATAGACTTGGAAAAGTTGGTCACTTTTGGATCTTTTTGCAACAAGGAAAAAATATAGCATTTCTTACTTAAATTAATGTCGAGGTGTGTGTTTTCGTCATGGATGATCATAGGATGATTATTATATGAAAACTAATAAATTTGAAAAAGGTTGATTAAAAAACTTAATTAACACCTTTTATTTTTTTAGAAAATTAATCGTTTTAATCTTCTTATTTTTATCATTTGGATAAATAGATTTTTTTTTTTTTTTTAATTATCAAAATTTTATTTTATTTTTGATTGGATAAAGGAATCATTCTGGTCAAATTTTGATAATTTTCAATTATCGGAGTTTAAGTACCAAGTACATGTAAGTATCTTGAAGAGCATTTTTGTCATTTACAATCTTGTTAACTAACTTATATTTTAATAAAACTCTCGTTTTTTCTGATTTCATTCAATTTTTATTATTATTATTTTCATTCCATGCTATTTTCCATCTATATTAGTCTGATTAAAAGTGGTTTTATTAAGATCTAAGTTAGTTAAATCACAAAAATGTCCTATATCAGATATATACATACATAGCAGGTGAATTTTATTGGTTAAAATGTAAAAATTTAATTGGAAAGGCTTTTTTGTCTAACTAAAAATAAAATAAAAATCCGATATTAAAAAAAAAAAAAAAAAGAGATTTATTTGTTCTAGAAAGTCTAAAATAATCAATTTTCCCTTTCTCTCTCTCTCTCTCTCTCTCTTTTTTTTTTTTTTTTTTTTTCCCAATATGAAAACCAAAAAAAAAAAAGAAAAAATCTTCTTCTTCAAAATCTCACGTTGCATTAATCATCATCGTTCTATCGCTGTTAATTAGTTTCCTGTAGCAAGACGAACGCGTTGTGACCTATTCTATATTCTTACATATACATACATACATATATATATATATATATATAGAGAGAGAGATAATACGAAAATGTTTTTTTTGTTTGGGCGTAATACATTTGTCGGTTCGTTTAGTTATGTCTTAGTCACAAATGGGTACTTTCTAATAATGACGACAAATTTAGAAATATTTATATATATATGTATATGTATATATTTGTCGTTCTTGACAGACTATGGCATGACTTCCAGTCTTGGTCATGAAATGTTTGGTTTTTTTTGCATGACATTAGTTTTTCCAAAATCCCTAATTAACAGATACATGGATGTACAGATAGATAGGGGACACGAATACAATATCAAGTCTTTTTCTTTGTCAAGATAATATGATGGTAATGTGTTCAAGAATAATACTTACTATTTTATGTGTCAACCTAAAATATAGGTATATATATACATTTATATATATATATAGTGAATTATTAGGTTAAAAAAATTAATTGATTAATAAATAGATATTACAAGAAGTTCAATGATATTATTTATTTTGGCACACTTTAAGTGTATTTCACGGATTTAAAACTCTTTCCTACGTAAAGATTTTCATGTCCTTACTTAATAACCGCTCAAAAATCTCCTAGATGAGTAATATTAGTGTGAATTTAGTTTACAACTCCCATGGGGCTAATAACATATTATAAACAGCTCAATAATATTGATCACTTTAACATACTTTAGGTGCATCTCACTAGTTTAAAACTCATTATTAAGTAAATGACTTCAGACCCCCTAATAACTGCTCAGAGATCTCCTATGTGGAAACCCAGTTCATAAAGACAAGTTATTGAAATAATTATTATATATTCGAATTTGTGTCAAAATTTTAATTTAGACATAATTATTTATCACAATTGATTTAGGTTATCATGTATTAGATGTAATATAAGGATCTCTATAGAATTAATATGAGATGAGTCACATAATTCCTCACTTCGGTGTTCCACCTAAAGAAGTACGGGTCGCGATAACAATTGAATCTTCTACTATAGTACATCGACAACTATTTGGATCGATGGACTTACTAGTCTTGATCATTACAAAAGATGATGCTACCATATCGAGATTATTCTTGGAGAAGAAGATCAATATATTGTTTACCTAATTTACTCTTTAAACTTTTTAAAAGAATGTTATGTTTCTAACATGCTTACTTTCATTGTAGGGTATTGTATTTGGGTTTAAGTCCTACACGCTCTATGTCTAGAAGATCTATGAATCCCTCATTGTTAATTCGATTTGGATATCTTTTTGATAAAATGAGGACAATTATTAAGTAGTAGATTATCATATGCTTAAACGACCAAAACGTAATAGTTAGTATCAAAGCAGATTATACTTCAAGTACACATGATATAATAGCACAAAATTAACATAATTATAACTTAAAGAAAAAATTAGATATTTTACTGCTAAAAAAGTTTAGAAATCTAAACGATTAATTAAAAGTAAAATATAAATGGCTTACTAGTTATAAATTGTTTAGGAATAAAATAAAATGTAAAAGATTAACGTTAATTATTTTGACGGTTAAAATATAGAGAAAAAAAATTTCAAAATATATTGACCTACTAAATGTATAAAAATAAATAATTCATACCTAACTTTTTTTAAAAAAAAATAATTTATAGATAAAAACGTTATTTTATATATGTGCGTATATATATATATATATATATTTATAATTCTTTATTTTCATCTTATAATCATTTTATGTTTTTAAACTATATTATATATATTTGTAAGTATTGGATCTTATAACTATGTATTATTATTTAACTTGATCTTTTCGATCAATTTTTTCAAATAATTAAATTATTTTGTTCATGTATTTATTGTTATATAATTATAAAAGTTATTGTATTAAAATGTCCAAAAATATTACTTTACATGATCAAAACAATAAGATTATTTGAAAAAATTAACTAAAAATACCAAATTAAGTAATTGCAATAATTATAAGATTTAAGATGGAATTCAAAATAAGATGAAAGTGAGAAATTATATATATATATTCTTAAAATGAAAAAAAAAAAAAAAAAAAAAGGGAAAATTTTTTATTTTAGTCCTATAACTATTTACATTTCGCGAACTTGGTCCTAAATCATTAAAAATACCTAACTAAATCTTATAACTATTTTCAAATTCTGAAGTAGGTTCTTCCGGCCAAAATTCTCCCCTTTTCTGGCATTCCCAATTACATAAGATACACAAGCCCTCTTTTTTGAGGCATTTTCGGTAATCTCTTCCATCCCTCAAAAACAAAATAAAAAAATTATAAACTAACTCCCCATTACAGTGAAGTGAAGAAGAGGAAGAAGAAGAAATTTCAGTGGTAGGGAGTTAGTTTATAATTGTTTTTTTGGAGGGATGGAAGAGATTACCAAAAATGCCCTAAAAAAATAGCATGTGTATCTCACGTGATTGGAAGTGCCCAAAAAAGAGAAGGATTTTGGCCGGAATGACCTACTGCAGAATTCAAAAATAGTTATAGGATCGAATTCAATATTTTTAAAGATTTAGAACCAAGTTCGAGAAAACGTAAATAATTACCGGACTAAAGTCGAAAATTTTCAAAAAAAAAAAAAAAAAAAGAAAAAGAAAAACTTCAAAGTAGATTAGACTTCAGGTAAAAATTTGTTGAATGAGCGTAATTGAATTAGAATAGGAATAATAATAATAAAATAAAAATTCAAATTCAAATTGGAAAAATAATAAACCTCTTGACTTTTGACAGATTTTCAAAATAATGGTGGCACAACACATTTTGAATCGGTACGTATAGCTAAGGCTAAGTGGGATACAGCTACACACTTCTGTGTGTATACGAAGAAAAATCACTGCCTGATTTTTTCAAACTAAAAAGTCTCAAGAAAGAATTTTTTTTTTTTTTTTTTTTTCTCTCTACACCATCAAAATTAAATGAATACTCACTTAGTCAATATTTTTCTTGACTATCAAAATTAGAAAAATTGATGAATTCAGTCTTTCATTTTTTAAAATTTTTGACAATTTTAATTTTAATTTATTTTTATATATTGAATTATTTTTCACTTAAAATTAAATATATATATATATATATATAAGTATGATCCAAGAGGTTATAAGTTCGAGACACGACAGAGGTAAAAAAGTCTTAGATTTCAATATATTTATAATGCGTTTTAATTCTTATATTATTGTCGTTTAGATATTACAAGTCCTTATTTTATTTTTTGTGGATAATTAGATCTATATTTTATTTTAATTTGGACAAAGGGATTCTTCGAAAATTTTTTTGATAATTTTTAACTATCGAAATTCACATGCCAAGTATGTGTATGTCTTATGAGGTATTTTTATCATTTATAGTCCTATTAACCTATTCACATCTTAATAAAACCCATGTTTCTTCTAATTTCTTCTATTTCTAATTATTTTTTCTTTTGAGATAATGTTATTAGAAGAAATGAAAGTTTATTAAGATTTTAATAAGTTAATGAGATTGTAAATGATAAAAATACCTTTCATGAGATATAGACATACTTTGACACGTGAATTTCAGTAGCTAAAGGTTATAAAAATTTTACTAGGACACTTTTGTCTAATTAAAGATAAAATAGGTTTTCCATTATCCAAAACCTAAAAATAGGGACACATTTATCCAAATAATAATAGGGGACTAAAACAACCAATCTTCTTAAAATTTTATTATTTACCAAAAATAAGAATCAAACATGTAACGAATAAAAGGATAAAGGACCAAGCTCTTGGTTTGAAATAAGTGAATAAGTGGTCTTCGGAATATTATGTAAGGTTACGATTCCGACATGCAATATAAGCATCACGTAAGAGCCACGTAAAGCCTTCTCTTGAGTAAAAGTTAGATTTTACGTACACAATTCATGTTAAATTTGGATGTTCTAACAACAACAACAACAACAAAAAGAAAGAAAATAATAATAATAATTGAGAACTAAAATTTTTTTTGGGAATAATTAGATATGAAAAATCTTCCATCAAAAATTTCTAAAAATTTTAATTTTAAATTAAGCCATGGGCTTGACTGGTCTCCAAAGAAATTGTGAACAATTGTAAATACATTACAGAATACAAATTTCTTAGTCCAATTTTCGTGAGTCTTATTTAAGAGTCAAGATAAATTTCTTATACTAAGAATTATATTCTATGAGTACAATTCGAGTTCATTATAAATTATTTGGAACAATAACTTTAAATATCGAATAATTTAATGAAAAAAAAAGTGCAAGTCAAGCTAATTATAAATTATTTAGAAGAATAACTTTAAATACCGAATAATTTAATGAAAATACACACACACACACACACACACACACATATATATATATATATAAGTTAGGAGGGATCGATCTTAAGGGAGCACATTGTTAGAAAAATAAGAAATAAAAAGGCGATAGAAACAGGAAAGAACTTGCAGGCGTGTATCAATGCCACTTTCTTAAATGCAATATTTGTCATATACAATTTGCCTTCAGGATACAATGAAGAAATATCTTGTGAGTGTGTTTGATGTTGTTCAGAACTCTTCTGTTTATTTTGATAGCGTAAACCTTTATTCTTGATGATAATTCTGTAGTAATCAATATCCAGAATATTTATTAAGGGAAGGTAAAATACTCTTTCAGATATAATATTTAATTATATCTTTATTTACGTTTCAAATACAAGTGTCTTTACATAATAAAACACTTCTGTCTTTGTCCCGGTTCATTGAACCACAACATAATTGCTGATATTTTGAAAATGTTCCAACAATCCCCCACCATTTTCAAAATAAACTTCCATTTAATTCTGTAAGTTGTATGCATAAATAAAGGTATCTTGCGATTTGAACCTTTACGTAGTGAAAGATCTATACAATATATCTAAACAATATGGTAGTATAAACTTTGAACCAAATCATCTTTATTGATAAATTGTAGATACAAACACACATAAAACTTAATACATCAAAACACTACTCTAATAACTAACACATTTTAGTCTTGTGTCTGTATCATTCATGAGTGTATAGAATAAAGTCTTTGAATTCTTGAAGCGACTAAACTTCACACTCATATAGGTGAATCTATCTCAAGTACCCCCATATCTGTGGTATGTTGACTATCTTTCAGACAAGTTTTCTTATAGATTCATTAAGCATTTAAATTTCATGCTCCTTTCAATGCAGGTACCAAGCATTAATTATCCTTGGGATAGAATCAAATATTAGTTTAATGCTTGCAATCACACTAATGGCATACTTTACTCTTTGAACTTGAGACTTGGAGTAATACCAGTGTCAAGAAGAGGTTCTGTCATTGGTAATTTGTCATAATAGGCTTTAAACCCATCCCCTTTGATGTTTTATTTACTACCTCCCTTGTTAAGGCTTTAGTAAATGGATCTGCGAGATTATTGCTTGAACACACATAATCTATTGTTATTACACCATTAGAGATCAAATCTCTAACATAACTATGTCTAAATCCAATGTGTCGTGATTTTCCATTGTAAACTTGACTATAAGCTCTTGATAGTGTTGCCTCACTATCACAATGTATAGAAATTGGAGCTATTGGTTTATGCCATAATGAAATTTCGTAAAATAAGTTACGTAACCATTCAGCCTCTTTACTTGCTGAAGCTAGAGCTATAAATTCAGCTACCATTGTAGAATCTATAATGCAAGTTTGTTTCTTGGAACCCCAAGAAATAGCTCCACCTCCAAGCATAAAGATCCAACCACTAGTACTTGCATAATCTTCATGACTTGTAATCCAACTTGCATCAGAATATCCTTCTAATACTGAAGGATAACCACTATATTTAATTCCATAACTTGTGGTTTTCTTGAGATATTTTAGTATCCTTTTAACAGCATGCCAATGTACATCACTTGGATTACTCGTGAATCTGCTTAGCTTTCCAACAGCATAAGCTATGTCTGGTCTTG
>JAXGGT010000138.1:89803-110601 GCA_035583425.1 Marsdenia floribunda | reverse complement strand
GCAAGACCCGGTTTTAGTTTAGAGTCATGGTTCGAATAAACTGTTATGATCATGGCTTAGTGGTAGGAAGTTAGTTGGGTAAAATTAGGTTCTGTTTGTTATGTATATTTTACCGCTTTTCTGTAATTCTATAAATAGTGAGGAACCTCTTTATCATTTGTAGAGAGAGAGAGAAACCCAGAAGTGTACAGTACCAAGTCTTATATATATCATTATCTCATATCTTTGAAATTCCAGTCTGCCTTCGTGTGTAAAAGGCTCCATCTCTGCCTCCAACAAAAAGACAAAAATGTCTTTGGACAATATTTCACACGATTTACATTTGGGAACTTATTTGTATAAAAAATTAATTCAGGGACCTATTTCGCTAAATCGCGATAGTTTGGAGGACTTAAACTTGCCAATTTGCCCAATTTAAAATCCAAAAAATAGTCTGAGCTGCGTGGACTTGCAGTTGCTGGCGGACACCCTTCCTCCACAGACCTCCTGAGTCCGGCTGTTCCTAATTTCCCAATTAAATATGTATGCAGAAACCTGAATTGCTGCAGCTATACATATATACACGCACAGAAATTGTACGTATAGTTTTTGTCATATGTATATAGACTGAGATTGGTAGTGATGGCGATTCTCTATGCGGTGGTAGCACGGGGTACGACGGTACTGGCGGAATTTAGTGCTGTAACAGGGAACACGGGTGCTGTGGCGAGGCGGATATTGGAGAAGTTGCCGTCCGAGGCGGAGACGAGGCTTTCTTATTCTCAGGATCGATATATCTTCCATATTCTCAAGTCCGATGGCCTTACTTTCCTCTGTATGGCCAACGATACTTTTGGAAGTAGGTTAAGATCATTTTACTTCTATATGAATGTCTTCTGAGTGCTTGTGGTTCGGTTGTCATGCTTTTGGCTTTTTATTCCCGTTCTTGTTTGAGTTTTTCCAATTAAAGCTTTATAACTTCATTAATGGTTGTTTAATTTGTTGCTAATTGGTGGAATCTTTTAGAATTTGGACTTTTTGTGTCTTTGTGTGCGTTGTTAACCTATGAATCTACCTTCTGCATGTTATACCTTCCAGTGATATGTTTGAGGTTGAATACATTTGCATGTATCCAGTATTAGGTTTTTCAGATCAGAGTTCTTAAGTTTATGGAAGCTTTGTATTTTTTTTAGGATGATTTTCTTCTGAGAAAATATGGAAAAAAACTTTCTTGTATAATGAGTGCCAAAGTGAATATTTTGGGCGTTATAGGAATGAGCATGGCTAGGATTCCTTGATGAAATGTTGGTGTTTCTATACTATGGTTGAGAGTGGGAGGTCCCTAAAAGCTCCAAAGGAAGAAAATTGGAGTTCCTGACAACCACAAGAATCAATTACTATGATTTTTATTAGTACTGTCTTTTGTGGCTATTGACAGCATTCTTATTACTTGGGATGGTTCTCATAAATGGGGTATTTAGTCCATGCCTTTCTGTGTTTGAATTTTACTAATTTTGGTATTGGCATTTTATTCAAAAACCAATTTAATTTCATGTCTTTGAGTAACCAGCTTGATAATTTCGTGTAGCCTTTTCCTCTCTCTCTGAACAGATATAATTGTTTTTCTGTATTATAAAATTATCTTCTATTGCCATGAATTATGTGTTAGTTTTTGTATTTTGGTCCAGGAAGAATACCATTTACATATTTAGAGGATATACATATGCGTTTCATGAAGAACTATGGAAGAGTGGCCACTTTTGCACCTGCTTATGCCATGAATGATGAATTCTCAAGGGTCTTACATCAGCAAATGGAGTTTTTCTCGAGCAATCCTAGTGTAGATACACTTAACCGTGTTAGGGGTGAAGTTGGGGAGGTAAATTATTTATTTGTTTGTTTGTTTCAGGTTTACTCACCAGAGGAAAAGAAAAGGAACGAATGATCAAACTATGCTGTCTAACTAATTTTTCATGTAACAGTAGTGGAAATTCAACTTAATTTTTGCAAACCAGAAAGTGAGATAAAATTACTTGACTTTCTCTTATACTTATACAGTTGAAATATTTCAAGTAAGCACCTCATAGATCTACATCATACTATTGAAAATAGATCTTGCTAATTGTGACTACTTATGAAGGACATTTTAATTAAATCTGTTGACTGTAATACTCTATCTCAGATAAGAGGACAAGATGTATCAGAATTTGCAAATCATATCTGATTTTTAATATAGTTTTTCATTTATGATATCATTGTGATGTGGAGTCTTAAAATCTGGTCTGTTATGTAATATTGACCATACATGATTTACGCAGACAAAAATAATACTTTTTGGATCTTTTTAATGTAAATTTGACTGCATGTGATTTAGTCAGATATATCAACAAGACCTTTTAAATGTTAACTCATTCCAGTGTAACCTTTTACCTAAAAACAATTGTAATATCCTGAAAATCAATACTTATCAACCTGAGATGGTAGAGCTTCCAGAGATGAAGCACTGAGGTGATGCATCCACTGGTATGAGAAGTTCATCTTTTTTCATTACAGCAGTATACTTTTCCCAAAAGAAAAAATGGGTAACAACCTTATCTTACGAAAAAGAGTTATCCACCAAGAATTAGTTCTTGAGTGCTCTTCTGTTTTATGCACTTTCTTGTATACTTCCACTCTCACATCTTTTTTTTCAGAATGTTTATCATGTATTTCAATCTTTTAGTGCTTAATAATTCATGATGTGTAAAAAACTCGAACTCTGCCTTAGAAGTACCATAATTGAAACTAAAGATGTCTCTCATCCTTAAGGACAGAAGTTCATATAGTGTTTTGTTCTTTCCTGTTGGAATCTGGCATATAGAGTGTATGACTGTACCTTTTCCCAGAACGAGTTTTTTTAGCTAATCTATGGGAAATGCATCCTTACAAAGGTTCATATCTCTATGTTTGGAAAAACTGATACTTGAAGCCGCATGCTTCAACTGATATCACATTTAAAAGTTAATGAAGTTTCCTGCTGGGGGCAGGATTGAATTCCCAAGTTTAATGTAATTCAGGAAATTGAGAGACTTCATAACTTTTACTAATATGTCCCTTTTGAGCTTCGCCCTACTTTTAGCGTGGGGTTTTTAATTATTGATTAACATAATTGGAAGTAACCAATTAGGTTCATGAAGAAACATAGAAATCGGTCATTGATCCAATTTTTGTATGTCTATGGGATAGACCTCAATAAAAAGCTGGAAGTGAGTGAGATAAATTGAATGAAATTACTCTTCTGATGGAGGGAAAAAAAAAGTTTGGAATGTTGAGAATCCATATTCATGAAAGATCTGATTTGAGAAAGATATAAAATGAAGAGGAGGTAATATCATCTAACTAAAATGATCAAGTATGATGGAAATATGATTTCATCTTGAAATGAGATATAGAAATAGCTTTGGATAGTTCATCAATTTTTTTTTCATGAAAAGGTAGGAAAGGGGGTTTGTGCATTAGTATCTCCCGCAAAATGGCACATAAGGTAACTGACACCTAAAGCGGCACACTGTCTGCATACTTATTTTGGATAACCCGATTCATGTGTTCTGACTATTTCTATTCACCTTTGACAATACATACATTTGACCAAAACCTAATATCTAGATACGCACTATCATGGTGGATAACATTGAGAAGATCCTTGAAAGAGGTGATCGAATTGAACTACTTGTTGACAAAACTGCAACCATGCAAGATAGTGCATTTCACTTCAAGAAACAGTCTAAGCGTCTTCGTCGAGCTCTTTGGATGAAAAATGCCAAGCTTTTGTAAGTATTTTAATCATATACAGTTTCTCAATTACTCTTCTTATCCATCCATATGAAAAGAAATGTGTTCACTGTTTGGCATGTTTGAATTATTATTATTATTATTATTTATATTTTAAATTCAACTGAAGGCCATCTCTCACCGAAGCAGTTTGACATAAGCTTCTTAAGGGGTTTTCTTACCCATCTTTCCTTGGATTTTCCTTGGTTTCCACCGCCTCAACTCTTTATCTCTTTGCTGCTTTCTTCAAGAACTGGGAAACATTCATACTTGCCATGCATTGGAGCAAAAGTAGATTAGAATAGGGAGGTGGCAGGCCCTAGCTGGAGGGGCACCCACAGGTGCTTGACGAGAGAAAGGGATAGTGGTATGTAGGAGGAGAAAGAAGGAAGAAAGTAAAAGGATGAATAAAAAGGAAAATTCACCAGTCTTCCCCTATAACTTTATACTCTCATCTTCTTTGGTCTAAATCCTTTTTTTTTTTTTTTTTTTTGTCCTCCCTATATTTCACATCCCTCAACTAGTTTATTTTTCTTATTTGGTCCTCCTAGGCCAAAAAAAAGAAAAGTTTATTTTTCAACCGAGCGGTCATTTGCAGTGCACATGGACAATTTTTTAGGGGCAAATTGGTCGTTTAATTGTATTCCCTCCAAAATGAGCGTGCGACCCATTTTTATTTTGTTTTATTTGTTTGTTTGTTTGTTTGTTTGTTTTTAAATATTTTTTTTATTATTTTTCTTATTTTGAAAGGAAATCATTGCTAAACTGAATTCTTGAATTACTACCTTCTTCAAATGACACCAGGGTTTCTCTTTCTGTAAAGTTCATCCTAATCACAATGAAGGTGACGAGATTCCTCTGTTGAAACCTAATCCTTCTAAGTTTCAGTAATTCAAGCAGATTTTCTCTGAATTCTTAACTTTGAATTGGTCAGCTTGACAGTCTGAACAGCAGGAGGTGTGGATTTGGCAAGCTAAGTTTTGCCCTTAGATAACTCGAGGTGAAAGTTGTGGATGTTCTTGGTATCAAGCTTGACCCAAAGGGGTGATTGACTGAGATGGAAAACAGGGTTCGAGCTGATCAGAGAGGGGTTGAATAGGAAAGTTGGGGCTTTTGGGAGTCTTGGAACTGGAGGAGGGAAAGCCATATCCGGGATTTTGAAGAACCTTCTAAGATTAAGAGGGAATGATATTTAGGGGAGAAAGGTAACTGCTGAGGGTTTTGGGGGAGAGAAGAGAGAATGGTTATGGATATTAAGTCAAGGAGTAAGGTGAAGGGCTGCGTTTGGAGATTGGTTGGAACCTGGAGGTTTGTTGTTGCATCACAGCGATGGTGATGGTGTTAGAATTTTGATTTCTCTAAGTTACAATAATCCTTCTCGATTTGGATGGAATGCAATTAAACTACTGATTGTACCCTTAAAAATTTGTCCATGTGAACTATACATGATTGGCTGGAGCATATCCAATTTTTTGGCTGGAAGGAACTGAAACATGAAAATAGATGGAGATGCAAAAATTTTGAAGAAAGAAAGCAAGAAAAAAACTGGAGGTAAAACGAATGACCATAACAATGTTATGTTACTATATTGACAAATTTTCCAAAACAAGGAAGAAAAAGAAGAGAGAGAGAGAGAGAGGGTATTATTTGTTAATCAGAAGTTGTTGGCCTTTTAGATTTCTTTTTAACCATCAGAAGGAAAGTACTTGTCTTCCCCATAGTAAAACCTATAAGATGGCAAAAGATATATTCTTACTTCAATTGTTAATTGCTTAAAACATTTCGCTATGGGAGGAAAATCAAGCTTTTTACCTTTTTTTTCCCCTTTTGTGAAATGGTTGTGGTTTTTACTGATTTTAACCTATGTCAATTACTTTGCAATGTTGCTTCCATAATGTGGTTTTCTCCTGATGTTTGGAGGTGCAGATTCCTTTTGGTGATCATGTATTATTTGTTAATGGTTTTCCCTGCTTTTTCTTGCTTTTGGGATATTTTTGACATGCATGCTAATTTATCTTGTTATTTAGCCCTAGAATATGGAGTGATAAATGAGTCTAGGAAGCATCAAATGAGTAAATTTGTTGATAAAAGTCATGAAAATTTGGACTGTATTTGGATTGGACTTCTTGTGTTCATCTTTTTTTGTATTAAAATTAATTATTGGATTTGGATGGGGATTTTTTTTTCTTTTTTTTAATTTTAAAATGTTTTTAAGGGTTTTGATATGATATTTCTTGGGTTCCACACTGTTTTCATAATTGGATTAGTTGGTTTGACTGGTTTGCTAAAGAATGGGACAGAGGGCTGGTTCTTTGGAACAGTTCAATTGAACTGATTAGATCGGATTCATTGAACTGATTTTAAGAATTTTATATACTCCCTCTGTCCCACAAAATCATAACAATTGTACATGAATTAAGACATTGTTAAAATCTATATAAATATGATATAAAATGATCAATATGTTTTCAAAAAACATTTAATGATTTAATGAGAATATATTAGGCAATAAATTAAATAAGGGTTAGTTTAGAAAACTAGCAATAAATATGTTATTTTATTGATTTAAAAAATTGAAAAGATTTTTGACAAATGGAAATAGAAACAATAGATAAGATTTCTGGAATGGAGGGAATATATATTTTTAATTTTTCATTAAAATTTAAATTAAGCATACAATAAGAAACTGGTTCAACTAGTTGAACTGGGCTTTTTTTTTTTTTTTTTCCTTCTGTTGTTGGAGGAGAGTTTATTATTTTTTAATATATATTAAGATTTTAATAAAAATAAACTACTAATGACATTGACCAAGCCAACCAGCCAGAGATGAAACCATTGACTCTGCATAATAAATTTTGTTGTAAAATTGTTAAAACATAATAAGTGTGTTATTGAAATATGGTTCTAACTAATAAATATGTAATGTACTATAATTAATGTGAGTGGTTGTGAACCATATGTGGGTTTGAACATGAATTTTGAGTTTGAATTGAACGAAAGTTTTAAAGGTTAAAATGTGTTTTTAGAAATTTTCGAAGAATGGATATAATTTGTGAAGAGGGTGTGTATATACAGCCAAATCTTCTTAACAAAAAGTACTGTGGTGAAATGAGGGATTGGACCTGGAAACCCATGAGAACCTTCTAATGTCACTGGGACCAGAAGCCTCAGACTAACACCCTATCACCTTTTAGTCTTTTCGAGGATGCAGTCTTTACTAATTTTAATAGTTTTCTTCCATATCCTTCACAGAATCCACCCTGCACAAGTGGGGCTTGATTTAGAATCTTCCACTCCTCTTTCCTTTCTTTTTCTCTTCTCTCTAGTTTTGGTTGTTTTCCGATTACTTTGGTGGACGAGGGATTGGGATAAACTTGGGAAAAGGCTTTGCGGCAAGGTCTGTTGAATCAACTGGAATTTGATTTGATCAAGGCTAATTAGCTTAAACAATGTTGTTATATGATCATTAATGGAGGTATTCTGAATACTCCCATCTAGGATTTGACTAATGACATGTACAATACTTGAATTCTCCGTCAATTGAGGGTCAAAGCAAAGAAAGGCAAGACTTTAGTAAGTTGTTGACTTAAGTTAGTGAATAAGCACGTGGAACTTGATCTGTTGAGACTTGACGATCACAATGAGCCATGTTGGTTCTTCCCTCATAGAAAAGGAAAATAGGGAATTCTGATTTTTGTAAAAGAGACAGAGCATATTTTGCTTACTTGCATGGGAAGACCTAAAAACCAAATCAAATGTGTATGAATTGAACAAGCTTTCAAATCTAGAGATCTACACAAATCCTTTCAAATACTTTGGGAATCTAGAAGTCAGATCTACTAGAAATTTGACAGACATTCAGATTCACCACAGAGCATGTCTAGAATCCATATCAATGATGTTCCGTCCTTGTTTTACATCCACGAGTTCTATGATATTCATAGATATAAATCTTATACATAAATCATAGATATAAAAGATGGAGCTTTAGCAGATATGGAAAAGGATGATATCGAAATATTCAGGAATACTTAAAGAAATGCAAACTGATATTTGATTTTATTTTCGGTGATTATAAAGACTGCTTTCTTTTAGATTTCACACTAGATATACATAATTAAGAATGAACGGACCCCTCGGTTTTGCTGTTGTCTCATGAGCCTTCGCAGAGTTCTGATGCACCGATATAGAATTTCAATTGATATGGTGAAGTAAACATACTGTAGTAGGGGGATGTAGACCAGTTGCTGATGGTAGTTGCTGTAGTTGTGGCCCAAGGGATTAAACCATTCGGTTGCCACAAGTTGATGATGGTGGATGTGTTGTAGCAGACGCTCAATGACATGGATCATGTATTCTGCATGTTGCCGAATTTGGGGGTGATTATATTCATAGATGTGAATCATTGAAACAACCCTGAAAAGCTCATGAGCTAAAGCCCAAACACTGTATACCGGATATGCCACAAAGGCTGGTGCATTTGGCATGATGAAGTTAGTAGTAGCAAGAGGGAAATAGGCTGATAATCTTTGTTACTCATCTGTGTATGTGAAGGTCGGGTTTATAAAGGACGAGTCTTTGAATAGGACATAGTCATGGGTGATTCTAGAAATCTTCTAGCCGGTCCATTATATTTCGTGCCAATGACAGGATGCTCTTTATGTTGGACCTTATGCATGCCCCTTCACCTTTTGAAAAATTGGCATCTCAAACAACGATGAGTATCATATACATGTGAATGCCCTTGTTCTTTTCTGTATTGCATTTACCAACTACGAATTATTTCCTTTTATATTTGTTTGTAATTATCTCGAAAAGATGGAAATGCCATTATAGCATTAAAAACTGGTCCACACCTTCCATTGCAATTACTAACCAATTCCTCATCGATGTTAAATTACTAATTTTGTTTGGACCATTGGGTCCTACCTAAAATCGGGAGTGCAGTGGACATTATTGGAAACCAGATGTGATTATATTTTCAAGACTTAATTGATTGTAGTTTTAGCAAGTCCTTGAACCAAAAAATCAGAATTACTATTTTGTCCCTGTTCCTGTTTTCACTACCTTTACTGTTCAAATGTTCTCTGGTGGAGTTAAAAAAATGGCATGGAATTGTATTAGTTCCTGCATCACATTTTCAACATTTGAGTGGTACTGGTTTCTTGTTGTCTTAGGATTGAGACAAATCCTGACTTTTAAGCATATGTCCACTATACATGCATAGAATAGATGGTTGTTGATTTATTGAGGCAGAGGGGTCTCTTTTGAGTGTAAATATCTGCAAGCACATCTGGATAGGGTGAAGAATTAAAATTGAACGTTACATCATTATTTGTGAAAAGATTGCAAAATTTTCTAGGGATATACACCAGATATAGGTTATTAGATATCTTAATCAATTCTTCTCACTGTATATTCTAGAGATCTATCTGACTAGACTGAGTTCATTGAAGAATCGCCTATGCTTCTTTGCTAAAATTTCTCTCCATCTTCCATGTTTCTTTCTGACTACAACATTTTTGAGCTATGCGTCTATGCCTTTTCTTTCTATAGCACCTTAATTATCTTTGGAATATATGGTAAAGAGAAGCTGCTGATTCCCTTTTTATTGTTAGTATTGTGCACCTTTTTAGGGCTGTCTTGCTGCGTTGATTGATTTGACATAGATATTATTTCTGGATTTCAATTAAAGAGTAATAAAATTATGAAATTCTACAATTGACTGTCTTAGGGCCAATTATTCACGTGTGTCCCCATGTTTTTTATTTTTAACACTCAGGTTCTTCTAGCTCATATTTAGAAATTTATGGCACTTATTTACAGGGCACTGTTGACGGGCTTGATCGTGATCATCCTGTACATTATAATTGCTGTTGCTTGTGGTGGCATTACTCTGCCTTCCTGCCGGAAATGACTTGTATAAGATGTGCTACAGATGGCTCTCAATATAAACTCAGGAATTGGTAATTTGGATGCTTGAGATGTGTATAGAAGTATATTTCTACACTACATACTACAATGTATGTGAGATTTCAATTAATTCTCGTTCTTGTACTTGTTTCAAGTGGTAAAATTTTCTAATATTTTGTCTGCACCAGATGTGAGTTTATATTGAATGAAACCATCGTAAGACCTAAACTATTATTGTGTTTTCCTTAGTGGTTTGCTGAAATTCTGGAAACTCTTGTTGCTTCCTCATAGATTAGAATGTGCGACGGTTTCTGATGTTTGATATTTTCTCGTGTGGAAACAGATTATATGTGCAAATAATCTTGAAGCTGAAAGAGCAGTGTGGAATTAATCTGTTAGCTTTGCTCCATTTTATATGAAATGTAGCTTGCTTTGCAGCATCACATGTTCAATATGTTATCTTAGTGTGGGTTAGGGATTTTATGTTACATCCTCCATTACCCTTTATGTTAGTTATGCTAATTATGTTTTTTCAAGTGGTATGATATTATTAGATAATATACTATTTTATCATGTAATTAAATATTTGGCTAAAAATAACATAATATTTGAAAAAACATAATTGGTCTAACAAGATGCTTCAGTTCTTTGTTTGTGTTTAGGCAACCTTCCTACAAATGTTTGGACTTTTGGTTTGTGTTTCACTAGTGTAGAATTAATAAATCATGCAAATAATACAAGTTAGTTCATTGATAATGATTGTGACTTTGTGTACCTTTGTATACCTGTTATATACTTCTTTTGGATAAATACCTATTAGATTGGATGCATTAGAGTTTCATTATTTTTATTATTTGAGCCTCCTCAACTACGATTCTAGTACTTTTACCTTATGCTGCTGTCAGCTAATTTACTTTTGAGATCATATTATTCTATTGCTACAATACAAGTCAAGTTTGTACTTTGGTATTTATTACTATTATTATTACTTTTAAGAAAACAAAATTTCTTTATATTTACATAAGTAATATCTGCCTTAATATTTGGGTTGTGTGGTGCTCACAAGGTTGATATTAACGAGGAGCTTGGTTTTTAAAATAATGTTTTGAGTATGAACTTTATTAGAAGAGTTTGTGTATTTATGTTTGGTAAGGTTATGTATGTTAGTATTCCATTGAATTATTCTAGCGATCTGATTGAGTTTACTTGAATTTAAAAATGAAGAACGAAGAGTACATGGTTGTATTTGAATTTTTTTTTTTTTTTTTTTTTTTTTGAAAGGTATATTTTTTATTTTTATTTATATTTATTTTAGAAAAAGTGGAATTTAATTTTTATAATGAAAAAAGAATTCGATGAATAATTGTTTAAATAAGATTTTATTTTGAATAAAGTACATTTTTATAAATGTAATGATAATAATATTATTAAATTGTTGGTAATGTAATTAATGTAATTGTATTATAAATATAAAAAATAATAAAATTAGATTTTGGGTACATTACTTAATATACCTTGCCATATTTACTAATATAGGTTTTATTTTCTCATTTAAAATTTTGGCCGACTATGTCTGATTGTTCAAGTGCAATCAGACTTTGAATCTAAGCCAAAAAACTGGAAGATAGTTGATTTCTAGTTTAAATCTTCGTAACTGTAATATAAACCAAACGAGTAAATTGAAATCAAACGTAATTTATTGAGAGCTCAAGTTTTACAAAAAAATAGTTGTTGTCTTCCCTCAACAACGTCTGAAGAGGAGGAAAAAAAGAAAAAAGAGAAATTTCATACAATAATTAGAATACAATTTTGAATAAAAATCAGTTAGTAGTATTAGTTTAAAATTTTATTTTTAAATAAGTCAATTAAAATTTTCAAAATAATTATTTTGGATCGGATTTAATTCTAATGTGTGATTATTTGTTTAAGTTATGGCTTTTTATTAAATATAATCAAAATTATATAAGAAGTGGTTTACATGGATGTATTACTTAGGAACTGCTGGGTGAAAAATTTTTTAACACATTTTTTAAGACATTGTGTAATACACCTATAAAATTAATATTTGAATCAGATTAAGTCAACATTTATATATATATATATTTTAAATTATAATTATAATCGTATTTGTTAAGAAGGTATGGCTCAGTTGGTAGCATCTTCACTTATGATCTAATAGATTATGAATTCGAGACACGATAGAGGCAAAAATGTCTCAATTTTTTTTTTTTTAAAAAAACATATTTAAAAAATTTATTAAAACGTAAAATATATTTTTCTCATTATTTTAAATAAGAAAAATTCTCTATTTTAATCCTATAACTATTTTTATTTTCTGAACTTGGTCTTAAATCTTAAAAAATCAAGAATTTGGTCTTATAACTATTTTTGTTTTCTTAACTTGGTCCTTTCGACCAAGTTTGTGAAAATTTTCAATCTTTTAATTCACTTAAAAAGCACATGCTTAGTTTTATAAGTGCATTTTATAACAAAAAAATATAGAGTACTCTGTTTCTCTCGTTACTTTAGACTTGACTTAAACAACCGAAAAATCTCACAAATTTGGTTGGAAGGGCCAAGTTAAGAAAACAAAAATAGTCATAGGACCAAATTCTTAATTTTTTAAGATTTAGGACCAAGTATAGAAAATAAAAAATAGTTATACGACCAAATTTTTAATTTTTTAAGATTTAGGACTAAGTTGAAAAAACGAAAATAATATAAGATCAAAATGAGAAATTTTTCTTTAAATAATTAAAAATAATTAAAAATATTTTATTTTTAAAAAGTTATAAATATTAATTTATAAAAATTAACGAGGTTAATTAAACTAATGCAAATTGTAATACCGATCTCAGGCATTATTACATTACGTGACTTACTGTGCAACTACAATCTACTTAATACAGTGAAAGAGAAGAGATTATGAATTGAATTCCTACTATTGGTTTCAATTAAATTAGCAAAATGTCCATTTTATTGGCTATCAAGCTAAAATGGCCATGTGTACTTGTATTTTAATTACTCTTATATATATATATATATGAAGGACAAAGTTGATGAGCAAAAGCATCATTCAGTTGCCATAGCAGGTTGATTCCTCAATGTCCTTATCATCGGTGAATCACTTTCTTCATCATTATTCTTAAGTGTGTTTTTTTTTTTTGGTTTTCCTAGCTGGGCTTCTTTGATCTCATCTCAATCTTGAATATTGGCCAGAAAATCTGTTTTCATTCTTATTTTCTATACTCTCTGCAATGCAGATTCTTCTTGGACCATCTCCAGTTTGTTGTGTACTATCAACTATTCATGTTCAGCGCCCTAATTCATCACCACCACCACCACCTCCGAATTCTTCTTTTTCCATTTTTGGTCATAATTCATCTTCAAGAAAAGCTCGCGATAATAAGAGGATCCTCCAAAGTTGTAAGTTCGGTAGCTTTCTTGACTTAAAACCCACATCAAAGCAAGAAGCTGCTTTGGAGTTTGATCTTCCATGGTTAGATCCTTCTGATCGACCTCGCTTTGATTTGATCATCATCGGTGCTGGACCTGCTGGTTTAAGACTAGCTGAGCAAGTATCACGGTACGGGATTCGGTTATGTTGTGTTGATCCTTCGCCACTTTCTATTTGGCCAAACAATTACGGGACATGGGTTGATGAATTTGAGAGCTTAGGCCTTCAAGATTGCTTCGATAAGACATGGCCGATGACCAGTGTTTATATCGATGATCAGAAGACGAAGTACTTGGATCGTGCCTATGGCCGAGTGAGTAGGAAGGAACTGAAGCTGAAGTTATTGAGCGGCTGTGTTACAAACAGAGTCAAGTTTCATCAGGCTAAGGTTTGGAAGATAGAACATGAGGAATTTGAGTCCACAGTAGTATGTAGTGATGGGAGAGAGTTGAAGGCAAATTTAGTAGTTGATGCTAGTGGTTTTGGTAGTGCCTTTATAGAATATGATGACAAGTCAAGAAACCATGGTTATCAAATTGCTCATGGGATATTAGCAGAAGTTGATAATCATCCATTTGATTTGGATAAAATGGTTCTCATGGATTGGAGAGATTCCCATCTAGGAAACGAGCCGTACCTGCGAAAGGATAACTCAAAGTTCCCAACTTTTCTCTATGCCATGCCATTTGATTCAAATCTGATATTTCTTGAAGAGACATCTTTAGTTAGCAGGCCTGTTTTATCATATATGGAAGTGAAGAAAAGAATGGTAGCAAGATTGAGGCATTTAGGTATAAGAGTGAGAAATGTGATAGAAGATGAGAAGTGTTTGATTCCCATGGGAGGATCTCTTCCAAGAATCCCACAAAATGTGATGGCAATTGGTGGAAATTCAGGTATGGTGCATCCCTCAACAGGTTTCATGGTGGCCAGGACGATGGCATTAGCCACTGTCTTAGCTGCTGCAATTGCTGAGTGTCTTGGCTCTACAAGAATGATCAGAGGAACTCCACTTTATCATAAAGTGTGGAATGGGTTGTGGCCTGTTGAGAGAAGAATTGTTAGGGAATTTTACTCTTTTGGCATGGAGACTTTGTTGAAACTTGACCTCAATGGCACCAGAGCTTTCTTTGATGCTTTCTTTGATTTAGATCCTCACTATTGCCATGGATTTTTGTCATCTAGATTATCTCTCAAAGAGCTTGCAATGTTTTCATTTTCTCTCTTTGGGCATGCCTCAAATTCTACTAGGTTGGATATTGTTACTAAGTGCCCTGTCCCTTTGGTCAGAATGATGGGAAATTTGGCACTTCAAACCCTATAAATTTCCACTCCTTTCTCAGTGTATGAAAACTAAAGCTGTTCCATGTTGTGGAAAGAACAATCAAAAAGTAAACTTCTTTTTTTTTTTTTTTTTTGTTTTTGCTTTCTTTGTTGATGATTCTATATATATATATATTAAGTGGTCAAATAGTTTAAATTTTCAGAGCAAGTGACAATATGACTCAATTTAACATAGTATCAGAGTGGGAAGGTCCTGACTAATAGAGTGTGTTCTTTATGAGGATAAGAGCAAGTTACAATCTAAATAATTTAAAAGACTTCATTAACATTGGAACTGTCAAATGTTTTTGTAATTGTGATTCAAGAAGGGAACCAACCACACAAGAACATAGTGATTATCAACCTTAGCCGGACAAGTAATCTTTCTAATTTGACCTATATAAATACCAATCTAAAAGGCTTGATGTGATATCCCAGAACACAGAATGGATTTTATTCTCATTAAAGATATAGCCTGATGTGTCTTCTTGCTGTCTTTGCCAATTCTTGGCTGGCGAAAGCAGGTGATCCAGATATCATCAAGACTTTATCGTCCCTACAAATGTGAGTCAGGTTCAAAGTAACAACAAAAGCAAGCAAGGGAGAATTTCTAGTCCAGGATGGCCAGAGTGTGTCTATGGCTGTTTCTCCTGGATGGGCAGAGTGTGTCAACTGTCAATCCTCCTCATACTCACTCATCTGCGTTCTGCAGAATTATTGTTTGTCGTCAATGGAAGTCTTGATGTTTGTTTTGTATGCACACCTGAAAGAACTCTTCAGTGTGGCTACATTTCTGTGTTCCCGAAAACGCCTAATACATTTTCAGGTAGAATGCTGATGCTAGTGCAGCTGCCATAGCTATCTCTGCATTTGGTAGAGCAAATGCATGCCTGGTTTCACTTCTTGCTGCAACTTTGTTTGGCACTGGTATTGATAATGAAATTCTTGCCAAGTCCTTCAAGATTGATGTTGCTACCATTCAAAAAAATATTAATGCAGGTGATGTTGCATCGAAGGCTTGAATGCATGGGATGGGATGTGTTTCATTTCATTTCATTTCTTTCTTTCTTTGAGTTTGATCCCTTAAAAAAGAATCAATCTTTAATTAATTCATAAATTTTTTTCTTCTAATTATTCATGTTTACAATCAAGTTAAATTTTTAATAAGAAGACATAGCTCAACCAGTAATAGTCTTATTTATTTATTATTTAAAAAAAGAAGCAAAAAATTCCAAAAATTTTCAAAAAAAAAAAAAATTACACTTTTAACAAGTTGCTTGCATGTAGTTGAACTTAATTTATAGTTGTAATTCTAATGCATGAGCATGCCTCAAAATCCACCACACCACCCCACCCAGCCCTCCCCTCTCCCAGAAGAAAAAAGAAAAAAAAAATCAAACACATGTATAAACTAATATAATAAAACTTACATGACATAAATTGAAGTTTGAATATATTTCAAGATAGATATATAAATGATATCCAATCGGACAAGTTTGAAAACTTATATATCTTACATCTAAGATTACATATTAGTTATGTAGAAGTTTTTTTTTTTTTTTTTAATGATTAATATATAATTTTTCTGAATTTATTTAATTTTTTTGTCTTTATTTTAAAATCTTTAAATCTATTTAACTATTCCTCTTTCATTTTTCTATATTTTATGACTTTTTCGCCCTTTTTATCTAATAATTAAGGTAAATTAACATGTTTCAATCTTTAAACTATTTACGAGTTACAAATTACATTCCCAATATTTTTTTTTCCTGCATCTTACGATCCTCCCGTCTATTAATGGACAGTTAACGCCCAGTCGACATTTTTTTTTGTTTTTTTTTAATAAATGACGGATAAATAAAAATTTCACTTATTACCCAAATACCCTACCTTTTTTTTCTTACCGGATTGAGAGATTAAAATGAGTAATTTTAAACTCTAATTCCCTTTTTTTTCCTCCTTCTTCTTAATAATTTTGTTTTAAAATTCAATTTTGTTCAATTTCCAAAGAAGATCAGAGAACGAAAAAGAAGGCCTTTGTCATCATTCCCACGACAAAAACTGCTTGCAAAAACGAATGTACAGCAACAACAGTACAAGGAACTCAAGAACACACACACACTCCCCCTTAATCAATCTCCCCCCAGTTTAAAATTTCCAGCCACTGAAAAAGAACACACACAAAAGGGGAAGAAGAAAAAATAAAAATAAAAAAAAAAGGAAAATGTGAAATTAATAATCTGAACATCATTGTTTTGATTTCTGGAATATACAATTCATAGCCTCTCAAAAGTTCTGATCTTTTAAAACTACAATGTTGACCTCAGAGAAAGAAAAGGAAAGAAAAATGTTAGAATCAGACCGTCAATTAATAGATGGAAGAACGTAAGATGCATGAAACAAAAAAAATTAGGGATCTAAAAAGTTAAAAAAAAATGTTAGAGATGTAATTTGCACCCCGTAAATAGTTTGAGACCAAACATACCAATTTGTCAATAATTAATATATTCTATCTTGATTTTTGTTTTTTCATTTTTTTTTTTTTTGTGAATAAACTTTTTATTTTCTTTCTATTTACTCTCATTGAGAGATTTTCTAGAGATAAGAATAGTGCAGCTCATTAGTTAGCAAAGGTTGGGAAATCTTTGCCAGAGTGGTGGGATTTTTCTCACTCTTGTGTAATGTCTCTTTTACAAGCTGATTGGTTGCTTCTTAATTGAAATATGGTTACTTTTTCCCTCAAAAAAAAAAATACTTTTTATTTTCTTTCTATTTACTCTCATTGAGAGATTTTCTTTTACTAATTCAACTTTTCTCTGAATTTTTTTTTCCCCACAATTTATGCTCTCCTATTTCTCTTGATTCCACTTCTTACATAAACTTTTTTTTTTTTCAATGTATAAAGGAAGAGAGTGGACCATTGAATTGAAATTCATGTTTGTATCTTTAATTTATTTTTTATTTTCTCTCTTAAATAATATGTATGTTTTAGATTTTTTTTTTTTTTTTGTTTTTTTATATTCTATAAGTTTCATCTTTGGTTTGTTCTTTTTTTAATTTTTTTATCATAATTTTGTTCTTTCCTTTTATTTTTATTTTACATTCTTCATACGATTCAAACACTTCTTTCTTATTTAATTGGAAATTCAAACGAAAATGATAAGATAATTTTTTATTAATTTTAAAAATTATATAAATTGTTATGATTATTATCTAAGGTGTTATTATAATTTTTTTTTTAAAAAAAAATTATTATTTGAAAATAGTTATTTTTTTAATTATTATTTTTCAAAATTCTAGTATTCACTCCCTACTCTGAGGTGGATGACTTTGCTTTATGGTATACATGAAAGTTTGTGTGATATTAATTTTTTGGTAGAGTGTGGTATGACAATAGCTACTATTTATTCCCATAGCTTCTATATATATATATATATATATATATATATATTTTATGAATCTATAGACAAGACAGTGGCAATGGGGTCAGTGGTGTTATTTTGCGGTTCTTAAATGCAGCTTTATATAGTGGTTTGTCCGGTGGTGTTTAGAAGATGGCAATGGAGTTGAAATGGTGTAAATACTAGCTCTTTTATGTGCTATTAGATGAGCTATTTTGCTTAATTTTTAATTTGTGTATTTTTGAGGAGATCGTCTTATTCTAATTCATAAAGTAATCTAATATTAAGAAGACTTTCAACTTTTAATTTTTAAATTATTTTTATTTAGACGAATCAATATTCTAATTATTTTTATTTAGATGAATTGATGCTCAAATTATTTTCCTATTTGTAGCATCTAATAATATATAACAAATAAAATATATATATATATATATATATATATATATATATATCAGTGGAAAATAATACTTGAACTAAAGCGAATGGCCACCATATATCCATCTTTTAAAATATTATTGGAAAATTTTTTTAAAAAATGGTAATTTAAAAAATTTAATTATTTTCTAATATAAATACAATAAATATTATTATTGTTATTATTTTCTTGTTTTGCATTGATGTGACCTTGAATATTCTGATACAATGCACAGAAGTCAGAAAATATCTTCAAAATTGAGACAGAAAAAATTTAAATATTTATTCAAGTAATAAAATTTGTTGAAATAGAAATAAATTCTTAAATATATATATATATTTAAAAAAATTGAGATTTTTTTTTTTTGTTTCTAATGTGTCTCAAACTCATGACTTATTCGATCATAATTGAGATTACTACCAACTGAAATGTGCCTTCTTGACAATTAAATTACAATTTTTATAAAAAATAAAAGAAACATATTACCTAAATTTTCAAATATTAAAATTTTATAAATTTAAATAATTTTTAAATATTAAAAGTTTATAATTTATAATTTATCAATCACCAGCAAAAACAAATTTTTATTATTAATATTTAAAAAATAAATATAAAACTATTTTTGAAAAATATGTTAAAAGTATTCAAACTAAATATTTTTGTTATATATTTTGTTATTTTTGTGTGGGAGACCAATCTCAAGACTTTCATTGATAAATGGTAAAGAATATCTCTCATAAAAAAGTTAAGCAAATTATACAAAAATTATTAAATTAAGAAAATTATTAAATATTCTCTTATATATACATATTTCTTTTATATAGATTTATTATGATAAAGAAAACATTTACGAATAAAAAAAAATATTCTATCAATTTTTAAATTTATTTAGAATTTAATAAAAATTATTTAAAATTATTTAACATTTAATAATTATTAAAATTATCTGAAATTTAATATTTCTATATTGATTGTTTTCATTTTAAGAAAATATATTAAATATTAAGTTATATATATATATATATATTATTTACAGAATGCTTTTGACAATATTTCTTTTTAATTGGTTGTTTCTACAAAGTTAAAATTAATTAAATAAGTATCCTATTTAATATTAATTATATTAGAACATATTTCGAAATTTATTAATTATTTTATTATTAAATATTAAATATTAAAATATAATATATATATATATATATATATATATATATATATAAATGAAATTCAATTATTTAATATATATTACAATTATTATTTTTTAAAAAAACTCTACAAAATTTTAACCTAAAAATCACTAAAAATGACTGGACGAAAGGGAAAAATAATTATCGATAAACTCCATTTATGTAGATCAAACACATATATAAATTTAGATATCAAATAATTATATTATTTAATTAAAAAAATTTTGAAATTGTGTAAAATGTATCGTAAGCTTTCTTATCCTAGTATCAAGAATAAGGATTTTATATTAGTTGTTTTAATTTTTGAACAGTTTTCGTTTGTTAATTGAACATTTTTTTTTTAAAAAAATATATATATATAATAAAAAAATTTTTAAAGTAAAATATTTTCGACAAATTTATTTTTTTAAACAATTTTAAAACAAGTAATTAATTACAAATTAATATTATGCACACTTTTAACCATTAAAGATACAAAAGAAGTTTTGAGCTTGGTTCCCTTGAATTTAGTATTGTATTTGAGAGAATTGACATCCACAAAAATTTATTTTCTCATATCTTAACTTAATAATTCTTCCCATAAATGGAGTTCATCCTTTCTCTCTCTACAACCCTAATTCTCTCCTCCTTCTCTCTTCCTTCCTTGTCAACCGCCGGCTCCCTTCTTCCTCTTCTTTCTCCAGGCCAAGAGAGGAACTCCAGCTCTGGCTGGAGTTTCTTTCTTGATCGGAGATCTAGTTTCTACCGTTTTTCTTTTATTTCTTGTCTTTTATTAGTGGTTTTTTGCTATGTTTTTCATTTTATCTACTATCTTTAAAATTCTGTCATCTTTTATGTCTTCTTTGCACATATTTGTTCTGATCTTTCAGAACTCTTTTCTTCTTTTTGAAGAAAAATCTGTTAAACTCAGTTTAGATTTGGACCCTTTGTTCGAGTTTTATCTTTTTCCTAGACTTTCTTTGATGTTTCAGCCATGTCCAGAACTAATTAGTCAGTCGCTAATAGAAGAGGATGAAATTGAGCCTATTTTACAGCTGGAATCCGCAATTGATGGCTAAAGTCTTGAAGATTTAGATAGGATGTCTTTTATTTCTGTATTTTTTGTTGTTGTTTGTTGTTTGCTTTTTATGTTGACACTGTTGTTGTTTTGCTGTCTTGTTATGTCTGTGTTGTCTAGCTTCTACTCACCTAAATTTATTAGATTGAGTCTTATATCTTCACCTAAGTTTTTTGGGTTGGTGTTTTGCCTTATTACCGTGAATGATTTTAAATCATTCATTTGTGTAATATTTTATCTTTATTAATGAAAT
>JAXGGT010000138.1:53934-70701 GCA_035583425.1 Marsdenia floribunda | reverse complement strand
TTTTTTTTTTTGTGGTAAAAAAGCTTTCTTGATATACATAGATGTGATCCCAATATATCTTTCTTTCTTCCTTTTTTTTCTCATAATTTTATTCACATTAAATTATTATCACCATTCTTTCTTTAAAGCACAAAATTTTAATCACTCGTAACTAGATTAAATGTGTCCAAATTTAATTTAATTTGTTTAGAATTATTATTAATTAAAAGAAATAAAAATTAAGGAGTTATTTAATGGTAGAATAATATTTGTATTCTATGATAATTGGAGTAGAATAACTAGAATGTATTTTACAATCAATCAGTTACCAATAAGAAATTATAATATCTTTCAATAACTAGTTTAGAAAGTAAATAAATATTAATATTTAAATTTTATTGAAAAATTAAAATATTTAAATTAAATTTTTAATAATTTAATGTTATAAATATAGTCCTCTCAAAAAAAAAAACATTAAAAATATAATTAATACACACAAAATTTTTAAAATTTTAAGTTCGTTAATAAAATAAAAATTACACATTATAGAAAGTTAAAATTTATAAAAGAGATCAACCAATAAGAGTTAAAAGAGTGTTTGGTCTAATTAAAAAGTGTCACATCAATACTAGAGAACTCGTGACCAATCAAATTTCATTAGACTCTTCCTTTCTAAAAGTTCGTACCAAACCCAAAAGGCACCAAGATGAAAAGAATTCGCAAATTAGATAGATAATTATAATCCACGTTTCATATTAATATAAAATATTTTTATCGTTTGTATTTTTTATTTATATTTTGCAGATGCAAACAAAATCTGTCATTCACACACATATTTTTATAAAATTTAGATTTATTTTTTTATTTTAAAAAAATAATTATTCATATATATATATATATATATATAATTATCTTACTCAATAAATTATAATTATTCTATTCTAATTAGAACATCCTAATTATTTTGAAAATTAATATGTCAAATACATAATTGATATTTAATTCAGATTGTAATTCTTAATTAGACGAGAAATCTAATCCTAACCCTTTTGGATATAACAATTTATCTTCTATATAAGAATCCAATATATTTTATTAAAATTAATTGAAACTTTGGTATTGTTTTCATTCTATCAATTTTTATGGATTCTAAGATCTTAAATCTTTTGTCCACCGCTATTTTGGAAGACATTTATGCACGTTATCTTTGGATAAAACTTTCAAAATTTTGTAACAAAAAAATTAACAATAAAGGTCAACAAGTTCTGACGTTTCATTTGCAAGAGTTTCAAAGTGATTTTTCTGATGATAATTCTTTGTTTAACTATTGCAGGTATCTCAAAATTTATATTTCTCTACAAATAAATGATGTTATAGTTATGTATGGCAAAAATATTATAATTGAAACAAAAAACTGGTATATTTATAAGCTGTGTTGTAGTGATTTTTTTTTTTTCTGAAAATCTTTCTTTTATACTTTAAAGATGCAATGGAAGATTTCTCTAATGAAGCCAAGAAGCCATGGACAATGAAGTAGGAGATGCATCAATGAAGACTTTTAACCCTAGTTTTTGGGATTTTTTTTTTTTTTTTTTTTTCAAAATCTGTTTTTATTTAATCTATTAGTTGAATATTGTATTTAATAATATTGTTTCATATTTGTTATTTATTTGTGTTTTTTTTTGGTAATTAGTGTATTTTTTTTTTTTAATTATGTAAAAGAAAGATTTAATATATTAAAAAACCTATATATGTGTGTAATACTTTCAAGTTTCAATTGCCTTCAATTTTTAATTAATTTTCCTGATCAATCGTCAATCGACCCTCAAATAATCCGTCGTCTTCTTCCCCCTGCTTACCTTTCATCTCCAGTGTGATTCACAAAACCCTAGTTTCTCTCTCTCTCTTTTTTTTTTTTTTTTTTTTTTAATTCACTCCCTGTGTGTAAGAATGGGGAGTAATAATAGTGAGAGGAAGGCGGGTGTATTGGTGCCAATGTACAGTGCATCGGTGGTGGTGGTGGTGTTCATAGTTTTGGCTGCTTGTGCGGAGCTCTGCGATGGTGTTGCAGTTGTCGATGTGTACCGTCTTGTCCAGTATGATATATCTGGTGTTCCTTTTGGATCTCGTCTGGCTTCGCTCAATCACCACGCCGGTTCATCTGTGTTCTCTTCTACTACTTATACTGCCGCTACTGTAGCTGATGCTTCTCGGACAGTACTTATTCTTCCGCTTCGGGAATTGAATATTTCTGTTATCAAAGGTGTATTTCTAGGATGTTGGTGGAAAGTGTTTGATTGCTTTTGTTTAGATTTTGTTGTGAATTACAGTCCTTTTTTTTTTTTTTTTAATTATAGTTGATTTTTCTCCGAGTGGTGAGACAATTAGTTGGAAATTTGGAAAATGTTAATATAATTCAGTTGTGGGGATATTCAAGAAAATATTAGACAGTTCTAGATATGCAAGATTTGTATAGGAGAGAGGGTGACTGTATGTTCAGAACGACTGATGATTTGAATTTTGATCTCACTAATGATAGCCTTTTTTCGATGGAAGAGATCTTAATAGTTAGTCGGCAATTGAATGAACTAAATTTCTATTGTAATATATGTTACATGTGTTTGTGAATTTGACATTAGGAAAAAAAAAAAAAAAGGAAGGAATTGGTGGAGGAATTTCATACGCTAAACATACAATCACATAGGATGCGATGTTATTGAAACTTTTAACACAAGTGATACCTTAGTTAGCATCAAGGATATCAACTATTGGATATGTTTTCTTAACTATATTAAAGAAGAAGATATTCAGTTATGTTTTATAATCATGGTGTAAAGTGTACTGAAGAAGGTAAATAGATACATTTGAGTTTACCCACTATATTAATCTTGGACCCTTTTTTACATGTTGCTTCAATATAAAAAAAAAAAAAAAAAAAAAAAACTGCCGACTGGAAATTTGAGACAATAGATCTGGCAAGTAATAATTGTCGTTCTTTTAGATTTGTGATGGGTGTTTAATTTGAGGCACTTTCAAATTTTGATCTTCTTATAGTTTTTCTCTCAATCAAAATTATCCTAGATATTGTTATTGTTGCCATTTTAGTAAGTTTATCTTTCCTTATGCAGAATATCTAAGGCAAAAAAAAGTCTTTGGGGGCTTGTTGTTTTTGCTTCCTCCAATATTTAACCCTGAAAACATAAACATTGCGGGTGAAGCTAATCATGTTCCTGAAGAAGCTGTTCTAAGGGATATCTTGGTTGAACTTGAGCAGTTGCTAATACATTCCAATATTCCTGTGAGTGAAAGGTTACTGTTGCTGTGTGTATGATTATTTTATTTTTCTGTTCCTTCTGTAGCTAGATACTTGAATCTGGCCTTTGATGGTCTTTTCCTCTGGTCGATGTGTTTATGCCTTTTCATTATCCTTTTTTAATTTTTTCGCTGCATGTATGCAAGTTAATAATGACATCTCTATCAGAATAGAAGTTTTGACTTCTATTAGCAATTGATAATCTTTGCAAGCCTATCTATGGAGGATTAAATTTTTTCGGTTTATCTTTTTCCTTAATGTTGGTATTTCCAGCAATTTAATATGCTGTCTTCCTTCCTCAAAGGAAAGATTTTATATACCTAAACCCAAGCTACTGTTATGTTATGTGCCATCACTGATTTCTCTATGTTCTTTTATTGCCTCAATAGTCGAAATAATTTCATATTCTGTTGGTTGATTATTTAATAATTGTGTTACTAATAGAATATTGCTTATTTTGTTCCAGTATCCGGTATACTTTGGTTTTGAACATGAAGACATAAATTCTGTGCTAGCTGATGTAAAAAGGAATGATGCTGCTGGCCAGCCAGCAACTGCGACCACTGGCGGGTTAGTTACTGAACTCGGCAGTCATTATTATACTTTTTCTTGGGTTTCATTCCTGTGATAAATAGTTTTCAATATATTCAAGATTTTTATATTGAAGTCTTAGACATGATGGGTTTTTGTACTTTATCTTCTATGTCCTAATTGCTAAGTACAGATGACACATACCCATATATAGTGTGGCAGAATAGTTGGAATATATTTCAGCTTAATGGGACTTGAAGATTTTCCTTGCAGTTATCTACCTTATGTTGTATAGAGTGATTTAATATCTTAATTGATGGTTGTTTCAGTTCTCCTTAGTGTTGCTTTTATCATCTTTTCTTGTAATATTGAGGATCACTTTTTGTTCCTGTTCTTCCGTCATGCCAGGTACTAGTATTCAGTGTCTTGGTTACTCGATTTTCGTTAGACCTCAACTTGTTACTTTTGTAAGAAGGTGTTTATGGTGGTTAATAGAAAGATTTTTTTTTTTTTTTTTCGTCCTCTTGCTTTCTGTGTACCACTCATTTTGTTCTCTTTTGGAAGATGTGAAGATGCAATCCTTTAATGTTTAGCTGTCATTTTACTAGTAAGGGGCATTTGATTTTTTTGATTATTGGGGGGATGGTTTATAATTTTTTTTTTTTTAAATCATATTAACTTATTTATTTCCCATTAAGATGATTTTTCACATTGTACTGAAAATTATTATTTATTTTCTATATCATATCTTCAGAATTTCTATATTTTTTCCTTGATTGTAGCTTGAGTCATGTTGGAGGAAGAATTTGCTCAATTCATGTTTGTGAGTGTCATGGTTCCTTACTGACTTTAAATATCCTTCCTTTCCATTATGTGAGAGTTTGGGTGTTCTTTTTTATCTTTTTGTGGCTTTGTTCTTAATATTTATTTTCTGCATTAATTTTAGGTAATTCCTATTAGTCTTGTTCTTTTGCTACTCATCAATCAGTGTCATAGGTCTCTTTATAAACATTATCTTTGAGATAATGTAAACCTCCTTTTTTGTTATAGTCTTCTCATATTATCCTATTATTCTTTTGTGAAATCTTTATTTGCTTCAAAGTTAATGTGGCCTTCAGTTCCATATTCTTTGTTGCCTCAGTTAATCACTAGACAGCATCTTTACTGTTTCAGGTACAAGCTTGTTGTAGCTGCTCCAGAACCTAAAAAAATTGCATCTCCAACTATTGCCAATATCCAGGTAAAGTTTTAGCATTTTGTATTTTGTATTGCAAGCTTATGAATTCACTTTCTTTGAGAGGTGAGGGATGTATTATCAATGATTTCCCTTGAATTACCTGAGCATTTATTCCTGGACTCTTTTCGTTCTGGGTTAATACCTTTTTCTCTTTTTTTTTTTTTTTTTTTTTTTTTTTGGATAATTAATACTTAGTCTACTGTTACAGTCTCATGTGTGTATACATATATTTATGTTTACTTCAAGTTGATTAAGGAATTGTGTCTTTACATTATAACCAAAGTTGCCTCAATGTTCTTATATATCTTGGAAATGTCTTAAAGGATGGGCCACTTTCATAACCTACCAATTTTGCCAAAAGTGTCAGTTCGTATGTTAATAATGATGCTTGTAATGCTTGAACTGTCTTGATGTCCTCATGCCAATGGCAGGGATGGTTGCCAGGACTAAAAACCGATGGAGACTCAAACCAACTTCCCACTATTGCCATAGTGGCATCATATGACACTTTTGGAGCAGCGCCTGTGAGTGACTTGCTCTTTTGATTGCAATAAGCTATTTTAATGAATTTGGATGTAACTTTTTACTTACACGGAAACAGGCACTATCCGTGGGAAGTGATAGTAATGGAAGTGGAGTTGTTGCACTTCTTGAAATAGCCAGGCTATTTTCCATTTTATATTCCAATCCAAAAACCAGAGGGAGGTATAATCTACTATTTGGACTAACATCTGGTGGACCTTACAACTACAATGGGACACATAAGGTACTTATTTCTTATTCAACTGTTTCCAAACTCCATTTGGTAATTTTGTATGTTTTTTGATCGTCACATGTTCTTCTCTAGTGGCTTCGGAGTTTTGATCAACGGTTGCGCGAGAGTATTGATTATGCCATTTGCTTAAATAGCATTGGCTCATCAGGCAATGAGTTGTGGATTCATGTGTCAAAGCCTCCAGAAAATGCTTACATAAAGCAAATGTTTGAGGTGTGCTCAAAAGACATTTACAGTAGAGAATTAGTAATTGCTTTTTGGTGTTTTGTCATGACGTTTTGGCACAAAGTTTTGATGAGGATTGCTACTTGTTGCAGGGTTTTTCCAGTGTAGCTGAAGAATTGGGTCTTCAAGTTGGTCTCAAGCACAAGAAGATAAACATCTCCAATACTCGAGTAAGTTAAAAATCAGGTGCTAGCACATGAACAGCATGACTTTAGAGATGAATTATTTAATTTGACGTTAATGGGTTCTGATCTCTAATTTGTATTTTCTAAAACCCTTAGCAATATTGGTTTGAAGTTGATGCTTCAGGAATATTCCAGTGATGCCTTCAATTGTTCCAGGCCTTATTTTGAAATACATTTATCTCCTACCTCAGTTCTGTTTTTTAGCTAGTGAGGGAAATCTGTAACTCTTTCTAAAAAAGAATTTGAAAGAAAACAAAACTAAGGGCTATAGAGGTTATTCTTTAACTTGGTTCCCTTATTACAAGAGCAAGCATTTTCTCATTGTGTGCTTCGTTAGAAATTCTATTTGTCAACTCATCAGGGCTTTCCTGCTTGCTCATTAAAATGAAATGTATTTGCAGTTTAATGTTAATTTGCTGGCCTATTGGATCATTCTCTCTCTTTTCCTACATGTCTGAGCCTTTTATGGAAATGTTTTATTAGAATGAGTGCTTAGATGTTGCACTAGAGTTTCAAGGCAGTGATATTAAAAGCTTCCTTATTCTTTTGCTTCTGAGAGAACTCAGTATCTTGGATTTATGTATCTGTATTATGTTGTCATTGGGGGTTGAGGCACTGTCTTCTTAAAGACCTAATTGTATGGTTAATTTGCATTATTTGAACCATGAGATAACAAGGAAACCTCAAGAACAAGGCTCAGTTCGACATATATTTAGTTGGGGGATAGAGAAAATTCAAAATTTATTTTTCTCCTCAGGGCCTTGTCTTGGGACTCCTTGATGAAGTAATGAATCTTATTAGAAAGGAACGTGGTGACTCTCACTTGTGTTCGATTAAGAATTTTCTTTGTAAACTGCATATTATATCTCTAACTCCTTGTATGACTTCATGCTGGTCTAGTGTTGTTTAATTTCCACCTTTGTTGTTTCTAGGATTTGAATCAGTAGTCTTTCTTCATCTTGTGTTCTGTCTGCTTATCTAATTTTTCATGGGGAAAGAAATTCAACAATAGAAACATACATAACCAGAAAATTCAGTGTACTCTTTTCTTCCCTCTTTTTTCCTTGGAAATAGTTTGTACAGACTAAACTGAATTCTTCTATAAAAGAAGGGTTAGCATATAACAGCCTTTTAGTCCCTTGACATATTTCCTAGTTTCATATATTCAACCTTTATATGCTTTCTGCCTTTTTAGCAGAGTCTGTGAATCTGTTTATGGTGTTCATGCGAGATTATTTGGTCATAAGCTTCTAATGACATTTGTTGCAAAATAAAAAACTGGATGGGACCCTGGCTTTTCCTGCTGTATATCATGCTCACACTTCCCAGTTTTCGCAATTCAGTTAGCCCGGCTCATTTTTGACTTTAGCAATGAAGTTCGTTCTGTTTATGTGCCTTTAGGAAACATATGAGTTTAGGAAATATTTTGGTTATATGCTAAAGCAACTAAAATGATGTAGGTAGCTTGGGAGCACGAACAATTTTCAAGGCTTAGAGTCACAGCAGCAACAATTTCTGAACTCTCTCTGGCACCAGAGTTACTCCAAAGCACAGGTGGTTTGTCTGATAACAGGTGATTAAAACTTCTGATTGCCTTTTGTTCCACTTAAATTTTCTGTTTGCTAAAATTACAGTTTCTTCAACAGACGCTTCGTAAATGATGCTTCAATAGTCCAAAATGTCAAATTGGTTGCTGAAAGCATAGCGGTAAGGATTAGGTTTTGCCTCTTCTCTGATACCGCTCTCTGTATTTAGCACAACATGTGATTATATTTCCTTGTAAGGTTCCTAATTTATTTTAAAGAGAATTCTCAATATTTATTCTGTTTAACCAAATAGCATTTATTTCATATAACCTCTCAATAATTATTTCATTAAATGCTGGTTAGATATGGAAGTAATCTTTTCTTTTCTTTTTGTTTTTCTAATTAGATGCACCAATAAAGACATCAAAGTAATTTTTTTACTTCACTTTTTGGATGAGAAAGAATATATACTACTTTTCTATTAGTTAGCGTACAGCATGCTAACTGTAAATGGATAAATAAGCTTTGTGACCTATGGTAATTGAAATTAATTATTCTATGGCCAAATCATTCTTGCTATTTAATCATGTTTATAGTTTGACATTCATTAAAAAAAGCTACAAAACTTCAGCAAAAATAAAGTTCTTTCTGCAATTATATGTTGGAAAATGTATTCTAAGAAAAAGATTTCTTTTCATGCAGAGACATGTATACAACCAAGATAGGAAAAATATTAATATATTTGCAGATAACAGCAGTTTGGCTGTCAATCCATCTTACATAAGATCTTGGTTGGACTTTTTGTCAACAACACCTCGAGGGGCACCATTTCTTTCAAAGAATGATCCATTAATTATGGCACTCACAAAGGTATAAAAGAATGATATATGTCTTTGCACACTTGTTCATGAGTATGATTTTCTGATTACCATACTGTTTTGTTTTGATGAAATTTTGTTTGGTTTTGACGCATTACATATGGTAAGTAGTGTAGGAATGGATGTAGTAAAAAAGAGAAGAAAGGGTATAGATGCAGAATATAGGGGAGATGGTATCTGTAATAGGAGCATGGAGAATGGTTATTTGGAATTCATTCCAAGACCATTAGGTTGTAGTTGCTCAGTCAAAGTTTGCTCCATATTATTGTTCACATATATATGAATTACTTTTGACAAATTCATCTGTAAGACCTGTTGACTTAAGTTACATTAAATAGGTTATTTCAAGTTCATTAAATTCTTCATTGATTTGCCATAGACGAAGTTCTACAATGAAGCCAAACTTCTGATCTCAAGTGCCCCTCTTGTGTTCTTTTCGTTGGCAGGAGTTGACAGAACATACTGTGGAGGTGAATGTACAACATGAGGTGCTTGATGGGATGTTCACCTTCTATGACTCAACGAGTGGCAAACTGCATATCTACCAGGTTACTGCTTAACTTGTTCCTGCCTGTTGACTTCATTTGAGTTTGTACTGATTATTCTCTGAACTTCTAGTTTTGCATCTCTCCTGCCTGCAATATGATATGGATGTGGGATCATATCAGTCATTAATGGCTCATGCATCAATAGAGATGAGTGTACATGTGTTCCTTTAGAATGATAATTATTTATGCTTCTCGTTGCAGGTTGCTAGTGTTACATTTGACTTGCTTTTGCTACTTGCTGTGGGATCCTACCTAATTGTCCTTTTCAGTTTCCTTGTCATCACTACCAGGGTATGTCTCCTGTATTTCCTCAATTTACTGCACTAAATTGGAACCTAAATCAGGATGAAATTAGAAGCAATAAGTCTGAGCATGATTTATGAATGTCTTTTTCAGGGTCTTGATGATCTAATAGGCTTATTTCGTCGTCCCCCTTCCCGCAAAGTGAAAGCAGTTTAACTGTTATTGGAGGATTAAAAATGTTATCTATAGGGCAAGGGGAACATGGTACTGCGCAGCATAGATTGAAGCGGGGCATTAGATATGCCCCCTAGGGACAGTTTGCAAGTAGAATCTGACAATTTGCACGCTCAATTTACGTTTTGACTGAGGAACATGTATTTTGTCAGGAGAAAATTTTGACTACAAAGTGATACTATATGGATGCAGGTGCTGCTACAAACACATTGCTAATTCGCAATTGATAGCCCATACGGACTAATCTAGGTGGTTAGGGTTAAGTTTCCCCTTGTTGAAGGTGTACCTGTATACCATTTGAGGTACTCCAGTAGACTGCCTTCGGTTACCAGTACGATTTCTCCTTTATTATCTTGAAATGTTATCTAAACCAAAATTCTCAATTGGTCATGATTTTCTTTCATTTGCATGTTAGATTGATGCAAATGTAAGTTGTCTATTCAATTCGGATTTTGTGTAATATTTAATGGCGCAAGATCATCAGTTCACCGATAAAAATAAATAATTAGGCTGCTATTGTTTTCGATTTCCAGACTTTTATGTATATCAATGGCATTAATTTTCTACAGGCAATAGATTCAAACCTTAAATCTACATTCCCAGACTTGTTATATGCATGGATTTCTGAATTTGGAACTTTATATCATGCAGCATCCAATCACAATCGGGGCTCTTGACTTGTAAACTGGTAGTACTTTTTTTTTTTTTTTTTTTTTTCTGCTGTAATGGTGTCTCCACCTCCTTTCGAAAAGAAACCAAGAAATTTTGGGACTTACACAGCATCAAAAGGGAAAGATGGATCATTGTAGCACATCTAACCCTATTGTCAACTCAGTTATAATTCAGAAACATTTGTCCCGTCCAAATCTGGATAAAATAGAAAATTTTGTCATCCAATAAGCAAATGGATGCTGTAAATCAGACTGAAGATAATTGGTTCAAGCAAGCAAAGCATGGTGCAAGACAACCAATATAACATTTCAGACCACATATACAAGATGTCTTTAAAACTAAGTCCAACCATGAACTAATCTAGTAACTAGCTATGGCTTGTGACTACCAGAGTGCTATAATAACTACATTCAATTTAATAATTTTTACCATATCAGCATTCCTAACCTGGTATGCTATGAACCAGTGAACCTACTATCAAGATTGATGTAACAATGTATCTTATAAACACCATAGCAACAGGGATGCCCCTTCACTGAGTGTAGATTAAGAGGTTCAGCTTCCAAATATCCAGAACAAATATAACTGATATATGGAGCGTTTGGAAAATGTAGCAATAAAACACAATTATAAAGAGATGTACTTGTTTGTGCCACTCACACAAACAGTAAAAACAGACATCACATACATCTAATAATGCTAATTCTTATATCTGAAATCTAAGCTAAGAGAATCAAATGCTATACATCAGGATCCCTTGAACAAACTTGTATTAGGCAAAGAAGCCTAGATAATCCACAGAAAGCAAAAATGCCCCCAAGAATTAGTCATGATGAATGGGTATTCATCATCGCCCGGTAAACCATGTCAATGAATTGGTCATCCTGCAATTTGAGAAGAAACCAATCAGGCAAATGGATTCCAAACACTAGCAACAGACATCAATGTGGATGCAGGTTGCTGAATGGCAATTTCTGCTAGGAAATGTCACCATGCAATTCAGAACAAAAAAAATTACTGGCAAAGCATGAAGAGTATGTAGGAGAATCGACAAGTAGAATTCAATTTGGAAAAAGAATGTCAATACATTCAAGAGAATCTTACTTAGAAGATGTAAAATCACGATTTTGACAGGATAATTTCCCATATATTTTCAGGAAAGATGGATTGAATAGAAACATAATCCTCAAGAAAACCTGAATAAATCAAATATGTTGTTTTCTAACAGGTTACCAGTGCAGAAGAACAATTGAAAACATACCTGAACAAGTACCAGCAATGCCTCACGAATTTTTTCCCTGGTAATAAAAGCAAAGTTGGGTGTAGGAGCAGTGGTTGGAGTCAGAGATAGAGGTGGATTAGGGGGTGGGAATGGTTGAAGCAAAGGTGCACCATAGGGGCGCTGTAAACCACCAGTAGGATTAAGTGGAGGAGCAGTAGGTGTTGATGAAGAGATAGGAGGCATCATCAGCGGAGAGGAGGAAGGTGGGCTGAAAAATGTAGATGGCTTTACCAAATTTGTCGAGGGTTTAATATCATTGTTCACTTCATTATTGTCAATGACGGGCATTAAAGGGGTAGAAGTTGAAAGAGGTGGTGGCGGAGCTTGCATTGTTGCTATAGTGGGTGGAACAACACCTTGTGGATGAGAAGGTTTCATCACAGTAGATGACCGGTAGGGTTGACCACCAATTGTTGCATTTGAAGCACTTCCAATGTTCATAGCAGTCTGAAATTAAAATTTCCCATATTCAGTCATTGTGGATTCCTAACAAATTTCATCCAGAAATCATTTAGATAATAATAATAAAGATAAAGGACTAGATTCAAAAAGGGTTATTGACACTATTTAAAATGCACAAGTTAAAACAATATATATGTGTTCAGAAGGGATGCGGTTTCTGATTTTGCAGAAAGCTTGTGTGGATGTAGGTGTTTCAATGTCAAAATGGATATATGATTTGGCACCAAAAACTTAGAATCAAATTTAGATAATAAGAAAGAAGCCATACGCTGAAAAAATTTACAAAAGAAGGATCATCAGGGAGCTCAGCAACATTTGAGGTGGCTGTTGATGATGGTTCTAAAGGACCATCCATAACCGCCATCGTTGGCACTGCTTCCAGCTCTTCAAATTCACTGCACCAAAGCAATAAAGCAGATGAAATTTCCGTGAATTTGATAGCAAGTGGATAACTGTTGACTTTGGGGTTTACAGGAGGATAACAAATAATCTAGACAAACATGACCAAGGACGATTACCAGCAAAGGTATCACAGAACTGAGTTAGCTGTGAATTAACTTATTTCAATAGAGATAACATGAAGTTAACTGCTACAAGAACGAGATACAGCATCAGGAAGGGCACAGATGATCTAATTAATGCACAAAAAAGAAGAAGACTCACTATTATAACTTTATAGGAAACAGTAAACATGAAGAGCGATATAATGTAACCAACAGGATCAAGATACTGATTCACATTTTCATTTGTCAAGTGAAAGAATTTTCATATTAAACGCCACCATGTGTTGCAGTTACTAGATTGGAGATATGCAAAATGCAATTAACTTAAAATCAAAAAATTGTAAGAGAAAGGTTAAGAAGTTGCATACTGTGCTTGAGAGCTAAAATATACTGATTTAGTATATCATATAATCATATGTTAATCAAAACAAGAAGAATTACCTCTTTGCAGCGGAGACTTTAGACTTTGTTGGCACCTTGGAATATGCATTAAGTATCCTGAGAATGGAATACTAGTCAGACGAAAATATAAATAGATTTTCCTGCTTTTCCTATATTATCAAATGAAATAACTAATAGAATTCAATTGCAAAAATATATCCAAATGATAAAAAAAATCTCCAAGTTGTAGGCCCTCTTATAACAATATCATATTTATAATGTTTCCTAATATCAGGTCCAATTGAGTTTGTTTTAAAACAAGAAGCAACTTTCTACATAAAACCAGAATTGAACAATACCTCAAAAATGTCTATTAAGATACAGTCTAATCCACCGTCCACCTTTAATCACAAAAATATTAAAAAAAAAAAAAAAAAAAACACAAATTTAGTGGCCCTAAGTTGCAAATATAACTTCATTGGAATTGAACCACTTTGAAGTAACCTGTGGAAGGGTTTGATTGTGGATGAGGATTAAGTATACCAACTCCCTTTCATCCTCCCCCCCTTGAGCCAGAAGGAAAATAGTGACTCAAGGGGGATAGTTCACATATATCAAATACTTAATAAAGATAATTAATAAGTAAAATAAAAGCAACTGTTCTAAAATGAAAAGTCAATATACCACATGAATAGTGGAGAATACCTCGTAAAGAGATTTGCAACCTCTTCACATTCACGTGCATTATAGAACCATATTCCATTTACTTCCTGGGCAGCATTTCGATATAATAAATATGGAACCTGGACTTCAAATTCAAAGTCTTCCAATAAATTCTCCACCAAATTATCTGCATGAGAGAACTTATACCACTTAGAAATCAAGCCAGGGTAAGTGAAGACATTTTCCTTGCACAATTAGAAAAGGTACCAACATTATTTGTGCTATTCATCTTTACAGATTTAATGTATTAAAAAATCCCTACAAGGAAATTTTTAGATTAGAAAGGCTTTCAACTCAAGTTAGATATCAAATTTTCAATTTCAAAGCATATCCAGAATTCCAAATGCAAGAAAGAAAAACAGTTCACATTTATTTCTCTTAATTTAATTTTTGAAGGAAGAAGGTTGCATTGAAGAACAATAAGTATGCCCAAAATTTTGCAGTGACAACATTGCTAGGCTGGGAATCATTATTCTACGTAAATATGAGAAAAAGTTCAAGTAATTCTTCTAAGGAAAACACATTTTCACATCCTCAATAGTCAAGTTTTTTTTTTCCCCCTTATCCCTGAATCAATCAAATTCTGCATCAGTCTGCAGTAACTAAACTAAAACACATTGGGCATTCCAGCCCATGCAACCCCAAAACAGAATCAAAGGTGATAGTTATCGTAGTTTACAGGACAACATGAACAAATCCAAAATACAATCAGAATCAAGTCATTGGATACCAAGTACTGCTTTAATTGTATCAGGAGCAAGCAGCACCTTTCAGACATATATGCTATTAAATCCAATCACAATAGAACCTTTCTTGCTTATCCGTCAAAGAATTCGTTTTATATACTTTACATATGAAACAACTAGTTAATGTCTATTCTGATTGTGAAAGTTTTAAACAAAATCTTTGCTGATATTCAACTGATTTACACACCGATGGACATTGCTAACTATGCATGAGAAAATTCACCCAGAATTCAACTCATCCAAAACTAAGAACCAGCAATTTGAGGATGGCAGTAAATCACCATAGTTGATGAAATTAGCCCCTTTAGGCATTTTTAAATCATCTCTAGTTATGTGATTAAGCATTTCATTTATTCGGAATATTCTTTTATTCCTAAAGTTCAACTAGTTCAAACATCAGCTAATGGGAAAACTACAAAAGGCTAAAAGAGAGCCAATTTGGATAAATCACGGTACAGACCTGTATTTCTCCGGTTCATTACAATAAACTGGAAACGAGGTTGAGTGTTCCTGAAACACACATCAAGCAAGAAACATAACACATAAATCAAACAGAGAAGTCAGCAATGAACCACAACCACAACAAAATCAATGAAAAAACCCTAGAATTGCATTTTCCGCATCAAGGAGAAAGATTAAAAAAAAAAATCAAATCCACTGCACCTTTTAACTACAAAAAGAGATCCTTCAACATCTTTCCGACTCTGCAGATCAATTCAATTGTTAATTCCATCAGTTCATTTATGAAAAATAAATAAATTCATCGCATCACAAACAGAACATGAATTTAAAAATAACAATAATAATAATAATAAATTAAAAATACATAAACAAACTACTCAATACCCATTGGTTGTTATCAATGTTGAATTCATAAAAGGTAACATGAGCCGCCGTAATTAAAATTTCTTCAACAAAAGGGTCGATTCGCTGAAGAACAGTTAAATTAAGCAACTTTGTGCTGTTCTGGTCCAGATTTGGCATTAATTTCCCATTCTGCGACATTTTTATTCGATTAATGTACAGGGGGGAAAAAAAAAAAAAAAAAAAAAAATCCCTGTGTAAGTGTAGTAATAAAAGAAAAAGATTTGTATACTGAGAAACCCTAATTGCGGGAGTTTGGGGAAGAAAGAGGTTTCTTCTCTCCACTGAGAAATTCTGTTTTTTCAATTTTTTTTCTTTTAAATGAAATGACACTTTTTTTTTTTTTTTTCTTTAAAAAGGATAAAAAAAAAAAAAACTAGTCGTTTCTGATATGGGGAAGATGAAGGAGTCCATGACACGTATTAAGAATAATATAGGGAGTTTCATGAAAACGGAGTTACTAGCCATCTCACAGGTTTGTACATCGAGGAAACATGGTTGTACCTCGATCCATTATGTGGTCATTGACCAAAAATGTAGAACATCGACAAATTGACAAGTTTAGTCCCCAACTATTTAATTGGGGTAAATTAAGTCTTCAATATTTATTTTTTATTATTTGAAAGTTACGGTCTTTCTGTTCATTAATGGACGGTTAAACAATGAAACAATTCTTATAATATGATTTTTTTTTTATTTTATTTAGATATATTTCCATCTAATTTGTTAAGTGAAAGTATTATGGTGTGATTCATTTTACTTAAGTATTTTTATTTAACTTGTCAAATCCAAGGTCTTAAATTTGAAATTTATGAGAAAAAGTTTTGTATTGTATTATTTTAATCATATAATACAATTTTAAAAGTCTCTTCTCATAAAATAAATTTTTTGACATTAAATAATTTTAATTATCTTCATTCTAAAAATAAAAATAAAAATAAAAAATTTGTATAATACAATATGACAAAATTCATATATATAGTAGTTATACATTTCACACCCAAGTGTGGAATATGTATATATTACTACAAAGCCTTTTTTTGTTTTTTTTTCTCCAAAATTTTACTGTATCTTATGTTTTATTTTTTATTTTTAGTGTTTTTATGTGATTAATTAACATCGTTATTTTTCTTTATAAATTTTATTTTTGTAAATAATTAATTCATAACCTAATTATATTAGAACTTTAAAATTTATTTAAATATTATAATATTTAAATATATATATATATATATATATATATATATTGATAATATATAATATGTATTTGTATATTAAATATATATTAAACATTTACATTTCATAATGTATGATTATAAATTTTTTTCTAGGAAAAATTTCATATAAATATATTAATTGATGTTAAAATTAATTTATCTTTAAATAATTAATATTTGAATTTAATATTCTTTTATACATAGGTTTTTTAATTTCAAGTGTAAATCTTTTTTTAAAAAAAA
>JAXGGT010000138.1:24690-42299 GCA_035583425.1 Marsdenia floribunda | reverse complement strand
AAGGGAGAACACTCCAATTCCAATTTCCAATGCCAATCTTGTGCAGTTAGTTTCACCACCAAATGTTCTCAGTGGTAATGAAATCTTATATATTTATTATAGAGCTTTGTTTCAAAATACTTCTTGCATCAATGACCAGTTGTATTCATCAAATGTATGATACAAAATAGGTTTCTATTCCATTCATCAAAATTTCCCAGACTTTGCAACTCAAATTTCTCATGATTTTAATGTTCAACCAATATATCATTCATTGCTGAAAAAATAAAGCGCACACAGAGAATAATTATAAATCACACAAGGAGTGACTATCTTTAACAGTCTTTATCCATTTTACCTTCCCACGAAGCAAAATATTATACTCCTTCGTCACCCCACCCCGCGCTTCTTTTTTCTAATATTGGGTGTGTTTAGATTTTCACTTAACTAGTTTTTTTGTTCTCCAATAACTCGGTACATTTGAACATCATTTTTTTTCCAAAACAAGTTTGTTTTCCACTTTAATACTTTACTCTATGTTGTGGACTTCACTTAATCAAAATATATATATATATTATTAATAAAATAATATTATATACTAAAACCTTAAAATAATATTATATACTAAGACTTAAAAAACACTCTCTTACATACACAATCATTATATTATAAAATATATATATTATTAATAAAATAATATTATACACTAAAACAAAAAAAAAACATTTTCTTATATACTAAATCATTACATATATAAAAGTTATATATTTAATCTCAATTTTTTTCAACATAAAATTCAATTTGAAAAAAGTGGGGAATAAGATTTTATTTGAGTGATAATGCGTCTCAAAAACACTATTTTTTTCTAATATAGTGGAAATTCAAACACACCCATTATTTGTCATATTGAAAGCAAGAAACAGTGACTTAGTAAAGATATCAAAATACTTTTTTTCTCTTTAATACCCTTATAATTAATGAAAGATAATTAATATTTATTAATTATTTTTATTAAAAAAAAGTAATCATTTTAGTCTTTGTTTTTTTAATTTTTTTTTTCTATTTCATATTATTTTTAAGTGTTTGTTTTGATCATTTTGATTTTATTTTGACTAATTTTTATGATTTTAAGATTTTATAATGGGTTTATACTTGTTTTGATTTGATATAATAAGTTTAAAAGTATTAAAAGAAATGTTAAGATTTGTTGTAAAATTCTTAAATTATAGAAAATTAATTAAAATATGATAAAAATGACTAAGTAGTCACGAAAAATAGTATCTTTTTTGAACTTGAGGTATTTTTGTCTTTGTTATATTTTAAATTCATAATCGTTTGAATCATAAGTAAGGTTGTTACCAATTGAGTTATACTTGGATAGTCAGGAAAAATAGTATGAAGAGTAAAAAAAATTAAAATAATAGAAAACTAATAAAATAAAAATTAACTTAAATTATTTTAAAAGTATATGTTATTTTATTTTTAATTAAAAAATACGATTAATTTATTATTATTTTTTGAAATATATGTATGAAATTTATTGTAAAAATATTCAACTTCACTTTAAAATTTGTAATCGTACACAAATATATATTGAGAAAGCTAATAATAATAATAATAATAATCTAAATTAACTCTTCTTGTTGTTACATATTCAGCGCTGACTTGGATTCCTCTACTGTGTCCCCCCACACAGCAGCAGATATCACTCCACGTGTCCTCTTTCTCAAACTCTGCCCCACCAGTCGGCCGTAAAAATGAATTCCACAGTCACGTGGCTCCTCTCTTCACCGTTAAATTTCTTCCTCAAAATATCATTCTTTTCCCAATTACTTTCCTCTTTTTTTTTTTTCTCCCTTTTTCCGCTACAAAATATCCGAAATTTTCTTTGCCTCGAAGTTATTATCCTCTCTCTCCCTCCTCTCTTTGCTTTATTTAATAACCCATAGTGCGGTCTGAGAAGAACCCTAGTTACTCTTTTCTTGCTTCAATCGGACGTGTGGATCGGCCAAGTTGAGTTTCTTCACTCGAATTAGAGTCAAACCCTTGGGTTTCCAGTCTTAGATACAGTTGGATATCTGATTGATTCTGATGCGTTTGATTCGGAATCTTGAACTCTGATCAAATTTCGTTTTTTAAAGGTAATTGCAACAACTATTTCCCAATCTTGGGCTTCGTTATGCTTGTTTCGTATTTCGTTGTTCTTGAATCTTATGTTGGGATAGTCTTCATTTTTAATGAATTTAGGAAATTCTATTTGGCATGCCTTTTTTTTTTTTTTTTTTTTTCTTTTCGTTTATTTTCTCTTTGAAAAATTTTCATCGGTTATATTATGAATATTGTTGCAGTCTGAGCGTACCTTGTGGAATAATATTGTGCTTCGAATTTTTCTTTTGGGTAATTTCGAGAACCTTACACAATAAAGAGGGTTTTGTTATTTAAGATTTTGGACGTCAAGGTCTCATGAGAATTGTTAGGGGAATGCAGAGAGCCGTTTGCGAGGATCAGATTAGATTGGACTGGAGCAAATCATTTAGCCGAGGAATCGGCGTGACCGCCCCCAAGGCCAGAACACGCGGCAAATTGAAACCTGGGTCTTCTTACCTCTAATTTTGGTTGAGTTAGGAGTACTTTGTGATACAAGTGTTGGTTTGTAAAAGTGGAAGAATAAAAATGACTCGGATTCTGGTCCAGAGAGGTTCTTCTGGGTCAGCATCAACACCATCTAATCAGAATAGGCCTTCATCATCATCAGCAGGATCATCGGTGCCCACTTCCTCTTCTTCTGCACCAGCTCCGGCCCAGTCCCAAGGTGAACAGACAGAGGGACCTCTAGAACAGATTACCGTGGATGATGGCCCTGAGTATTGTGGTACTTTTGATGGCCCGGGGGCAAAAGTTGATGATCATTCACAGGAACACTTGAATATTGATCAGAATGATGGTCGTGAGAAGATTTCTCAGAGTGAGATGCTTGCTAACAAGGAGTTTATGAGTCCTGGAGATCAAGGAAAAGGTTTTGGTGAACTGAGTGTTGTGGAAGAGGAAAATGAGGGCCTAGTTGGGAGTTCACTGCAGACAGTAACCGGTAGCTCATGTCCACCACCTCCTCCTGTCCCCCCTCCAAGACCATCCTCAATGAACACATACCTCAGGAGATCTACCTCAGGTAGTTCGAATTCTGTTCGTATAGGACCATCCAGAAGATTGGCTGGATGGCCTTCTGTTCCAGTTAGGACTTCACCGACCGATTCCCGGCCTTCTTCTCCTCGATCTCACTGTGAGACTGAAGGATATAACAGTGCTGATGAGCATAACTCTTGCTATGGATCCTCCTATGATGATTCGGTGAGTTTAACCTAATTTTGCAGCTGATTATCCATCTTGACACTCATCATGGACTTTCAAAATGAGCAGTAAATCACTTGTGTGACTTATTTATTATTATTTGCATATGGACTCTCAATGGTTATTTAATTCTGTACTAGTTTGTGACTTCTTGCATCGTTTGGTATTAAGCATTATAATAACTCATTGGAGGTTTGTTCTTTCATATCTGAAGTTAAATATAGGAATGACATGCTGAAAACACAAACATCATCTTTTATATGTAAATCTTGATGCAAGTTTATTTCTGCAGTTACTTTTTAAAGGTAAGAAACTTGTTAAATTTATTTTTGTCATGTATGCTGTATGATATCTGATTCATGTTTGCTATTGTCTCAACTTTCTGGGTTTATATATAGTCGTGGCAGCAGTCTTCCATTGGTTTTGAATAGCTATTAGTAAATTCTCTATGTAACATTTCGCTTAATTTGTTCTATTAGGAGAGAGAACGTCAGTTTGAAATGGATATAAGGCGGGCCAAAGGATTAGAAGTCAGGAAAATGCTAGAGGATGGCAACTGTCTGTTCCGTGCTGTTGCAGATCAAGTGTATGGTGATTCTGAGGCATATGATTTGGTGAGACAGATGTGCATTGATTACATGGTACCTTTTCTCCTCTATTCTATAATTTTTTCTTTGAAAATATATAGTGCACTTGGAGAATCTTGGACTGGTTTTTCTTTGCAATTCTATAGTTGCTGAGTTTTGTCTGCACAGAGAGTATTGTTATTATTATGACTAGAGAATATTTTCTTTCAGCTATCCTTCTGTAATTATTGGTAAGCTGCAGTCAGGTATTTGGTTAAACCGACTTGAGACTTGAGGCTTTAGCAAGACAAGAGATTTATGTGCATGAGAAACTATTCTTCTCCATTTTCCCTTGACTTATTGGCTAGATATATGAACAAGCACTTTGTGTTTTAAGAGTAGGATATCTTTTGTAAATACTAGTTTGCATATGTATGGAAGAACCATTATGGGAGATCTTCTATGTCTTTCGGTCTTTTTGCCTGTAAATCTTTTTTTCTTGCTTGACCTATCCTTTATTTTCTGCATGTTGTGAGTATTTTATTTTTCAACTCTTTCCACAGTTCCTTTCTTGTTATTTGTTACTTTGTTGTTGGAGATTGTAGCACGGTTTCTGTTTACTGATGTTGCATGAGAAAAAGGTTTTGTTTATACTTAACTCATCATGTTGGAAAGTGCATATTATTTTCCTACGCAGTTTCTTTTGTGTCCTCCTTCAATTATTTAGGATAATATTGGATTTTATTGTTTTGGGGATTATAGATTTTAATTGATAAAAACAATCGAGTAAGATGGCCCATAAATTGGGGAGTCATGGTGCATGACCTGCAAAATTCCTTGTTCCCTTTGAAAGTCCATTTTTTTCCTCGTCTATCCCTGAACACTCAAATGTTATCGAGTATGTCAGATTTTGTATGACATGTACAGGATATGGAGGCTTTTCTTAGAATTTGCCGCTTGATGTATTCAGGCTAATACTGGGGACTTTACTTCTTTTTCCCCTAACCATTGTTGAGATTTCTAGTTGCTTTTAAACTATTTCTCATAATGAATCTTTGTTTATTTTCTGTTTACCTAGGAGCGGGATAGGGACCACTTCTCACAGTTCATTACAGAGGGATTTACTTCATATTGCAAAAGGAAGAGGAGGGATAAGGTCTGTATATATCCTAACTAGTTCCCCTATCTTTCATGATGTTTTCTTTTTGTGCGTGAAATGTTTACTTGATATGAACATGAGCAATGCAACACTTCTTCATTCTTCTGATTTTATAGGGGTGCTTCTGTGTGTAAGTTATCAAAAGAATTTGGTGGTCTTGTTTTTAGCTTGAATTTAGTCCAGTGTGGTTACTCATAAAAGACTTAATTGCCTTGTGCTGATGTTTCATACTCATTTATCATTGGAGAAGGATTGATGTTGATTTTTTGGGTTGTTATATAGTTCACTGCTTTATGCAAATGGAATTGGCACCAGAGTTAGATGAGTTCCCTTTGGCTTCTTTTGAATGAGTGTCAGGTTTATCATGATTGACTGAACCTAAGGTTTATCATGAAGCTCTTTACTCAGATCTAGTTTGGGAGGAAACTAGAGCGAAGGGGGAGGTTTGGAATGGAAGGGCCTAGTTTTCTTGGTTTGGAACTTTTGAAGGCAGAGATTTGGGATCTCTGAAGTCCTGAATTGTCTCTCCAGTTGTGGAGAGAAACAGAGAAGAAATTTTAGTGCCACAACATCTTTATCCGAAGATTGTGGTTTATGATGGTAGAGCTCTGCAGTGGCCAAAATCTCTTCTGAGACTGCAGAGGAATATCAGAGGAAACCAATCACGTTTTTGGTGAAAATCCTGACAGAATCTACAATCTACTTCTGAATTTCTTGCTTCTTGTATCTTCCTCACAAGAGCCTCTGCTGTACTATCAGGGCTTTAATATCTGTTCCTTGTTTCTTCTTTACCAAATGCACTAGGAATCATGTGCAATCAGTGTTTTTGCATCTACTTCTTCCTCAGCAATTGCCTTCAATAGTTGCTGCGTGCAATTAAGATTAGGGTTCTGTAGTGTAGTGGCATTGGCATAGAATTGTAATCTTGGGCCAATTTGTCTCTTCTTATCTTCTTGTCTTGAATTTCCAAATGCAAGTAACCTTTTTCTTTTTTCTTCTCTCCTAAATTTACAAACCATCTGTAGGTGTAGATAGGGTATTTAGAAGATATTGATTCAGTTATCTAGTTAGATGTGAGCCTGACTTGGATATGTAATAATTTAATAGTTATATAGTGGGACAGAAAGCTTAAGGTTGAAACTAGTTTGTTCCAAGTATATAATCTTTTGGAATGTCAATGATTACAACACACTAGCAATATGTTTTTGCATGATTTTTTTTTTTCTCTCTCTATCAAGTTTGTCCTTTTGTTCTTTACATACTATTCTGTGTTGAGTTAATTCTGCTTATGGAATATCAGGTTTATGGTAACAATGTTGAAATTCAAGCTTTATCTGAAATGTACAACCGGCCCATCCATATATATTCATATAGCACAGGTACTCGTTATCAGTTCAGGCATTATGTTTTATTTGTTTGATCAACTGAAGTACTCAATGTGACATTGTTTGTTGGCACAGAGCCTATCAATACCTTCCATGGAAGCTACAATACAGATACTCCGCCCATACGACTCAGTTACCATCATGGAAATCATTACAATTCACTTGTTGATCCTCGGCGATTAACTGTTGGTGCTGGACTTGGGTTTAGTTGTCTAAGGGGGGTAAGTGTGCATAGAGAGTATATCAACTTTACTAGCTGATTTTTACGAGCCTGATGTCTTGCTGAAAAGTCTCTCTGAACAAGAAGAATTATTGAGCTATTTTTTTAACATTTAATCTACTACTCGATTTTGGTTCTAGTGCTTTCTCCTCCCTTACTTTGCTGATGGTTTCTTACTACTGATTTGTTTCCCAGATTAATGCTGATACGGATCAAGTTAAAGCAGCCATCAAAGCTCAGCAGGACCATCAGATAGAAAACGTGAGCATTATTATTATTTAAAGAAAGTGTAATAGTTGGGTTTCTTCAACTAGAGGTTTACTAACCCATTTCTCAATTTGGTAAATATTCCAATCTCAGGCCCTTCTTGCAGAAGGACGCTTTTATTCAGATCTTGAACTGACTGAGAAAGAAATTGAACGGATGGTGATGGAAGCTTCTAGGGCCGAATATCTTAATCAGCAGATTGCCCACAGGGATTCATCTACTTCTGGTGCTGAACCGTCATCTTCGGGAGCCAGTGAGTACCAACTTGCCGCTGTATGATTGTTGTCTTATTTGTGGTTGTCCATTTAATTGATTCTTCCTACCAAAAAAAAAAAAAAAAAAAAAAACAGGGCCAACAGTGAGCGAAAGCAAAAAGGAAGGTGGACCTGAGATTGTGTTGCAAGACTCGGTTCAGATTGTGCTGTCAATGGGATTCAGTTACCTGCAGGCAATGGAGGCATACAGCATATTTGGGGATGATGTAGACTCCATGGTTTGCTACCTTGTAGAAACGAGCAGCACCGGCAGACGCAAAGGCAAGGCTACTGAATGAAAAAAAAAAAAAAAATAGAAATGGGCAGGCAAAATCCAGATATTATATTCTGTTAATTCTCTTTAGCTTTGCTTGTTTACCACTCCTAGATTTTGATCATATATGAGAACACATTCCAATCTTAATTTCTTTTTAGGAAAAAATGGGATGAAGTTAGAGAGGACCATATGATTTGATTTGTTTCTAATGGAGGACAGTGGTATTGAATAAATAACAGACATTTGAGGGAGCTTTTGATTCTCAATAAACCCCATCTTTCCTTCTATAATTAGGTTCTTTCCGTATGAATCATCGATGATGTGTGAAGTTCACTTTATGAGAGTAGTCTTTTGTGTGATACTAATAAGTTGATTGTTGGAGAATGTTTCCTGGTCACAGATTGCAAGCCCCTTTTGTATGCTCCCTTGCTTTTTTTTTTTTTTTTATTCAAATGGAGTTTACTTAATACATAATCTCCCTTTTCCTCCAAAAAAAAAAGAAAAAAAAAAGAAAAATTCAAGGTGTCAAATAAATGATAGATATTGAATTATATTATATTCTCAACTATTAAAGTTTAGATTTCTAACACAATTATGATTCACAAGAATACATATTTGAATTATTACTCATAACAAAGTCTCAAAATAATATATATATATATATATATAAATATGATCATAACCTTTTAAAAAGACATACCAGGTTGAGATTTTTTCTAATAATGAGATATAAAAAAAAAAAATGTTAATAGTCTTCTAAGGACAATAATATTATATATACTAGCTATATTCCTAATTATATTAAATCACTTTAGTTAGGTATAGAATTAAATATACAATATTTATATCTACACATTTCTTTTAAAAAAATAATTAATAAATCCAATAAATGTATCCAATTTCTGATCAAAATTCAATGCTTAATTGTCAAAAAAGCTTCATTTTAGAAAGTATTTGATTGGCAAAGACTAACGTCTTGCTTCATTTTTTTTTTTTTTCATTTATGCTTCTTGACATTTAATAACTAATTCAAAGTCTGGATTTATTTTAAATTAAATTAAATCAAATTTTTGCTTAAGAAGCAAATTTTTTAAACATTTATTTTTTGATACAAAAGAATCAAATTTAGGTTATTATTATTATTATTATTTTTAATTTTATTCATTCAATACATGTAATTATTGTTCTGATTTATTTGAATTTAGTATTACATTCAAAAAATTACTCGCTTATTTTGAAAAAACCTTACCTTGATAAATGTGTTAGGCAAATAACTATCAAGTTTGAATGTTGATTATAAGAAAATCAAACATTCACCAACCAACATGTTTTTGGTCACACATGTCTCATCAATTTGATAGACAATGTCTCTGGGCCATTTATAAATTAGGATTTCTAACAACTTTAACTAAAATTCATTTATAATTCTTTATATATATATATATATATAAATTACGTATTAAAATAATATTATTCTAATAAAAATAAAATTCATTAGTACAAAAAATATACATTTTTAATTCCATCACTTGTCAATTTGAAGTCACACACTAGGAAAATCTAAAATGGTCCTCCTATACTCTAAAATAAGTCTCTCAATGAGTTTAATCGGTTCAGAACTGAAAAAATATTTTTAGACTTGTACCTTTCTCGATATCTGAGGGGTCAAAAAAATTTATACTCACACCCAATTCTATCGGATCTTGGATCTGAATTGAGTATACACTACTAAATGCCTATTTTCTGTTCTCTCAAGTCCACAACAAATAAGGAGAAATACCTCAATCTTTGGATTTTCTTATAACTTTGCTTCTGAGTTTTATTGTATTAGTTTGTGTTTAATAAACTTATGGTATGAAGTTTTCTTTCATTTCTTTCTCTTTGTGTATATTTTAAATGTTTTTAAATGAAGGTCATTTTGGTCAACCAATATTACCAAATTATCATATATTTAGGACTAAATATATTCAAAAAAAAAAAAAAAAAAAATTAGGACTAAAATTATCAAAACCTCAAATATTAAGGACTAAACATGCCAATCTTTCTTTTTCAAAAAAAATATTATACATAAAAAATTATTTTTTTCTTAGTCATTATAATGCATATATATATATACTCATATATACCAAATACAATTAATTATTGAAAAATTAGTCATTTTAATCTTTATTTTTTATTGTTTAGACAAACGAGTCCTTATTTAATTTTTTAAAATAATCGAATCTCTATTTTATTTTTAAATGGGCAAATAGGTTATTTTAACTAAATATTAGTAATTTTTAGTCACAAAGTTTAGGTATCATGCACATATAAGTTCTATAAAGAGCATTTTTATCATTTATAATCTAATTAATTAATTCATATCTTAATAAACTCTTATTTTAGTAGCTAAAAAATTACCGAATTTTAGTTGAAAGGACTTTTTTTTTTTCCTATCTAATTAAAAATAAAATATAAATTCAATTATTTAAAAATAAAATATAAAATTTATTTGTCCAAAAAATAAAAATAGAAGGACTAAAACAACTAATTTTCCTTAATTCTTTTAATTTCAATGATTCTCAATCGAGAAAGTAATGGTGAAAAAAAAAAAAAAAAAAAAATCCAAAAACGCGATCGCCATTAATTTGTGCTTTAATTGGTACGCCCACGTTTTTTCGTTTTTTATTTTTTAATTTTTTTATTTCTCATCACGTACACAAATTTTCACCCACTTCAGAAATATTAATATTAAAACATTTTCTAACTTTTTACTCTTTTGTAAATAATAATAATAATAAATTAAATTAAATAAATATTAATACTAAATTATGAATCAATAAGTATTAAAAATTATAATAAATATGAATTTTAATTTCTTAAAATAACATTAAAAAGAAAAAGAAAATTGTACACACCTCAGTGCAATAAATAAACAGAAATTGGGAAATTACTATCATAATTATGATTGTGATTAATATATATTTGAGAAGATCATTTTTTTTTAATATTATTGTTATCTTATAAAATTAAAATAATATATATTTTTTAAGTTATAAAATAATATTTATTGGTAATATTTATTAATATTTTTTCTTCATTACTTCTTTAATTAATCTTTTATAATTACTTTTTCTATTTCTTTTTTCTTTTACTTATTGTAAACATTAAAAATATATATTTTTGAAAAAAATTATGTATGTTTTAATTGAAAAAATTAAAATATTTTTAATTTTATTTTTTTAATAAAAATAATTAATAAGTATGAATTGGCAAGCATTAATTATAGCCTATAAAAAAAAAAGCATTAATTATAGAGTCCAGAAGGTTTAGCGTAGTGGATAACAGCCTCTCTTATAATCGGAGAGGTTAGGTCATGAGTTTGAGATATAATTGAGACGAAAGAGCCTCAAAATTTCAAAAAAAAAAAAAAAAAACATTAATTATAGGAATATTATAGAAAAAATATTAACACTTGATTTTTTAATGTAACAAGTGGAAGAAAAAAATCAATAATTGCCACCTTAATTTTTTGATATGATAAATAAAAATAAATCTTATATTTTCTTACAATATTACATATGTTATAAAATAAAAGGGAAATATGATAACAGAGGGAAATATATAAAACAGAGGAGACGTCTTGTAGAGAGAATGTATGTAGAGAGAATATCTGTCAACAAAAACTATTGAAAGGAATAAGACGTATATATAATACAACTCCTAATGACTCTTGTTGAGAGAGTCAATAATATTTTAGGCAGTTAAGATATTCACATCTATAAATAATATTTATAACACTCCCCCTTGAATATCCATTTGTACAAAGAATATGTCTCATTAAAATCTTACAAGAAAAAAATCCAATGGAAAAAAAAAACCTAGTGAAGGAAAAAGAGTACATCTTCCTTTTGTACACTCCCCCTGATCAAAAGTTACGTAAGATCACTGAGTCGACACATTCCAGTTTGACGCACTAATCTTTCAAATGTTGAGGTCAGTAATGCCTTTATAAGCAAATTTGCCAAGTTGTTACTTGAACGAATCTGTTGAACATCTATATTGCCATTCTTCTGAAGATCATGAGTGAAGAAAAATTTTGGTGAAATATGTTTTGTACGATCTTGTTTAATATATCATTCCTTCAATTGAGCTATGCATGTAGTATTGTCTTCATAGATTATTGTAAGAGATTTCTTCTCAAAAGATAAACCACAAGTCTCCCAGATATGTATAATCATAGATCTTAACCAGACACATTCACGACTTGCTCCATGAATTGTTATAATATCTGCATGATTTGAAGAAGTAGCAACAAGTGTTTGTTTGGTAGAACGCCATGACACAACAGTACCTCCACATGTGAAAAGATAGCTTGTTTTTGATTTAGCCTTATGTGGATCAGACAAGTAACCAGAGTCAGCATAACCAATGAGTTGCGGTTTGGAACTGTTGATAACATATAGATTTATGTATTTTGGGTCCTCTATGCTCAGTATTTAATACATATGTTCTACAATTCTTAGGATTTTAATGTGTTATTTGGATTATTATACTTTAATGGGTTAATATTAAATTGTTGGACTTTAATTATGCTTTTGTCTTATTTCAGGCCAACTCCAAATAACATCGAAGAATTAGAATGGGCCTCATATTTCAGCTTTGTTTATGCCCAATGTGCAAGTAGACTTGGGCTAATATTGGAGAGGCCCGTGAAGACAAAAAAAAGGAGAGGAAACCCTAAGAAGATTAGGGAGAGGCGGATTAAAAAGAGAAAAAAAAATCAGATTACACATATGTTCGAAATTAGATAAGAGAGGCACGATCTGAACAGAGAGATTTTCTCAAAAATCATGGCAGCGTAAACATCTTGTAATCGGTCCAGGGGAAGATGCTTACAGGACAATTCAGAGTTCTAGAACGTTATTGATATCGAGTTGTAATTTGAATTTTCATATTTGTTTTCGTTAGCATGAGATTGAATGTTTAATCAATTGATTGGATTTTCTTGAGGTTGAACTTGGTTTTATTGACGATTGTTAATTGAACATGTGCAATCATTTCTATTTAATTGTTTTCAAATCTGGATTTTTCATGGATTCATGGATTACCTTGATGTTCACGGGTCTTAGATTAAACATGAGTTGATGGATTAGACGATTGTCTAGGAAACCTATTAATGCTTAATCGAATTCTAACAGGTTGTTAGTAGATAATCGAATCTGATTTGGGATTCCAAATTAGAATTCAATCAAGGGATTAGAATTGCAATTCAAGAATATTAGGAAGAACGAGGAAGAATTAAATTGGAGCATCAACCCTAGGCTGATTATGTTTTCTCATTATAGTTTGCATTCGGAGTCATTTAGTTTAATTGTTTTGTTTGAACTTTTCGTTACACATTAAATCTCCCCCCCCTTTTTAATTTGGATTGAGATAAGTGGTTTCTTAATTTTGATTTAACGATTAGGGCTTCCATGGGAGATGACCTGGTGAGTACTATATTGCTTTCTAATTTTTAAATTAATCTTATCCGATTTGACGGCAACCGCGAATTTCATGCTTACCAAGATTTTGGTGCCGCTGCCGGGGAAGCCAAGAGTCGTTATAATTAGAATATGAATTCATTGATTGATTGCTATTTAATTTTGTTTTTCTGTTTTGTTTTTAGGGCATAATTTGGCGATTTCGGTTTGCGTGCACTGTTCAATGGGAAACTGTCGGTCACTGTTCATCAGATTTTTGTTCTTCGATTGAGCTAAAATTTGGTATCCAAGGGTTTTTGGGTCTTCTGAACAATACACACAGCTTTGCTGTGATTTAGGCCAAATTTTTTCCAAATTCCATCATCTTGACCACGTTTTTGAATTTTTAAGTATTTTTTCTCCGATTTTTCATTTTTTCCGTTGCTTTTCAATTTTGTTTTTGAAGTTTTTGAGTAGTTTTTTGTGTAATTGCATTCTCTTTCATTGATATCTTTGCATGACTGGATCGTCCACGAGTAATTTAGTTGAATTTGATCTAGAGATAGATAGAATCTTTAATAAACAAGTTAGAATTCATCAATACAAGGATAGGGTAGAGATAGAGCCTTCTATTGTTGAACCTGTTAGTGATTTACAGGATAGTTTTGAAGGTGATTTTGAGCATTCTATGAATTTTAAAAATATGGCTAGAAATAATAATGATGCTAAGATACTTAAGGAATTAGTAGCACCTGATGTAAATCTACAACATAACTGCATAACATATCCTGAGGTGCATGCTAATTTTGAGCTTAAATCTGGATTGATACATTTGCTGCCTAAGTTTCATGGACTTGTAGACAAAGATCCTCATAAACATCTCAAGGAATTCTATATTGTTTGTTCCACCATAAAGCCTGAAGAAAATCTAGAAGAACAAATTAAGCTTAGGGTATTTCCCTTCTCATTGGATGGAGCGGCAAAGGACTGGCTTTATTACCTTCAGCCTACCTCCATCACAGCTTGGAATGATTTGAAGAGGTCGTTCTTAGAGAAGTTCTTCCTAGCATCGAGGACGGCTGCTAGCCAGAAAGATATTTGTGGCATTAGGCAGAATCATGGAGAGACTTTACATGAATACTGGGAGAGATTTAAGAAGTTGTGTGTAAGTTGTCCTCATCACCATATTAGTGATAAGTTGTTGATACAATATTTTTATGAAGGTCTTCTACCCATGGATAGGAGCATGATAGATGCAGTTGCTGGAGGAGCTCTAGTGGATAAGACACCCATTGCAGCCAGAGATCTGATTGCAAATATGGCTCAGAATGCACAATAGTTTGGTACAAGATTAGGAGGCACCACCAGGGTAGTGAATGAACTCCAATCGTCAACTAACCAACAGAGAATGGAGAACAAAATAGAGGAGTTAACATGCTTAGTGAGACAGTTAGCATTGGGACAGAAGTAAATTCCCACCACTGTCTGTGGTATATGCACCTCATCCATGCACCCTACAGATTAATGTCCTCAATTGGAGGATACCACTAAGACATGTGCTGGAGTCTTTCCTGGTAGGCCATTCCAACAGCAACAACCGAGGTATGATCCATTTTCCTCAACATATAATCTAAGATGGAGAGAACACCCAAATTTGAGGTATTGAGCTACTTCTAGTCAACAGCCACAACAACGTAATCAGCTAAGATATAATTTTCCTGGATCAAGTAACCAGCAACAGCAAACAAGGCCGTTCCAACCACAACAACCTTCAAAACTCGAATCCAGCCTTGAGGATTTAGTGAAACAATTGGCAAGTAATAACCTTCAATTCCAGCAAAGGACTGAAGCCAGCATTCAGAATTTGGAGACACAGATTGGTCAACTCGCCACCCACATTAATGAGATAAAAAGCCAGGGATCTGGACAGTTACCTTCTCAATCCGTACCGAATCCAAGAGGTAATGTAAGTGCTGTTACTTTGAGAAGCGGGAAGGAGTTAAAAGATCCAGCAAATTCTTCAACATAATTGGTACGTAATGACGAGCAGCTCCCTTCAAACTAAGCATCAAATTATGAACTAAAAGTTGTAGATTCCACCCATAGGCCCCTACTATTTCCGAATAGAGTGACTTAGTCTAAGAAACATGCTGAGGCAGAATTGGAAAAAGAGATCATGGATACATTCAAGAGAGTAGAGGTGAACATCCCTTTGTTAGAGGCAATCAAGCAGATTCTTAAGTATGCTAAGTTTTAGAAGGAATTGTACACCAACAAGAGGAAGATGAGGGGGAATGAAAAAATTAGTTTGGGAAGAAATGTGTCAGCATTGATCCAACCAACAATGCCCACTAAGTGTAAGGATCCTGGGACATTTACCATACCCTGCACTATAGGAGAACTTCAGTTTAATAATGCTATGTTGGATTTAGGTGCTTCAATAAATGTTATGCCTTACTCTGTTTATTCTTCCTTACAAATTAGAGAGTTAAAACCTACAGGTGTAGTGGTTCAACCGACAAATAGGAGTACATCATATCCCACAGGAGTTTTGGAAGATGTTCTGGTAAGAGTAAAGAACCTCATTTTTCCTGTTGATTTCTATGTCTTAAAGATGGAAGATGATAAGGTAAGTGGACATGCACCATTAATTCTGAGTAGGCCTTTCTTGAAAACTGCTAAAACTGTGATTAATGTGAATAATGGTACTTTAACCATGAAATTTGGTGATGATGTTGTTCATTTCAATATACTAGATGTTATGAAGCATCCCTTAGAGGATCATTCTATTTTTCAAGTAAGCATGCTAGATTTGCCATATGAGGATTTCTGTGTTAATGATTTGTGTATTGACTTGCTTTCTGCATTTCCTGATTTTATTGGCTTAGATGATACTATTGCTTGTTCTCACTGCTGTCTTGGATTTGATTAGAGTCATGTATGTTCTATAATTGATGATTATGTGAAATATGCTTAGTATGATGAAACTCCTCATTCATATTCTATTAATTTTGTGGATGATAAGTGTTGTAGTGAACAAGTTGAAAGCATCACAGATATAATACCCACAAGGATGGTTCCTTCCATTCAAAAACCACCCACACTAGAGCTTAAACTTTTACCAGACAACCTGAAGTATGCTTATTTGGAGGAAGGAGATAAATTACCTGTGATCATAGCTAACAACCTCCAACCTGAGCAAGAAGCTAAGTTGCTTAGTTTATTACAAGGTAATAAGAACGCAATTGGGTGGGTGGACATTAGCAGACATCCCTGGGATTAGTCCTTCCACATGCATGCATAGGATCCATTTAGAAGATGGAGCTAAAACGGTAAGACAAGCTCAAAGAAGGCTTAACCCCATGATTCTGGATGTTATGAAGAAAGAGGTGAGTAAACTACTTTTTGCTGGCATTATTTACCCTATTTCTGACAGTAAGTGGGTGAGCCCATACAGGTTGTTCCAAAGAAGACAGACATCATAGTTGTCAAAAATGAGAAGAATGAACTTATCCCTACTAGAGTGCAAAAAAGCTGGAGAGTTTGTATCGATTATAGGAGGTTAAATCAGACTACAAGAAAATATCATTTTCCCTTCCCATTCATCGATCAGATGCTAGAACGGTTGGCAGGTAAATCACATTTCTATTTCTTGGATGGATTTTCAGGTTATCACCAGATTCATATAGGACCAGGAAAAGACCACATTTACTTGCCCATTTGTTACGTTTGCATATAGAAGGATGCCCTTTGGACTTTGCAATGCTCCAGGTACCTTCCAACAATATATGGTTAGTATTTTCTCTGATCTTTTGGAACATTGTATGGAAGTATTCATGGATGACTTTACTGTTTATGGGACTTCCTTTGATGAATGTTTAAATAATTTAGAAGCTGTTTTGCAAAGGTGCATTGAAAAGAATTTGGTGTTGAATTTTGAGAAGTGTCATTTCATGGTAGAGCAAGAAATTGTGTTAGGGCCTGTAATTTCTAAGTATAGTAATCGAGTGGATAAGTCTAAGGTTGATATTATTGCCTCTTTACCCTATCCTACTTGTATATGGGATGTGCGTTCTTTTCTTGGTCATTTAGTTTTCTACAGGAGATTCATCAAAGATTTCAGTAAGATTGCACTTCCTCTCTCACGATTATTATTGAAGGAAGCTGATTTTGTCTTTGATGATACCTACAAGGTATTGTTTGACGAGCTGAAAAGGAGACTTACTTAGAAGGGTGGATAGAAGGAGACTTACTTAAAAGGAGACTTCTTTTCTTGGTCATGTGTGATGCCTCAAATTTTGCTGTGGGGGCAGTTTTGTCCCAAAGGGTGAATAGAGTTTCTCATGTGATAGCATATGCTTCTAGAACTTTGGATTCTAATCAAGTCAACTACACCACTACAGAAAAGGAGTTTTTAGCTGTAGTGTTTGCTTTAGATAAATTCCACCCTTATTTACTTGGTGCTAAAGTGGTTGTTTATTTTGATTATGTAGCTTTGAAGTTCTTGCTGAAAAAAACCTGAAGCAAAACCAAGACTCATACGCTGGATGCTACTTCTCCAAGAATTTGATATTGAGATCAGAGACAAGAGCGAGACAAAGAATCTGGTGGCAGATCATGTGAGTCGGATTATTGGTAAAGGATAAATTCGCGGTTGTCGTCAAATCGGCCAAGATTAATTTAAAAACTAGAAAGCAATATAGTGCTCAC
>JAXGGT010000137.1:1415-14969 GCA_035583425.1 Marsdenia floribunda | reverse complement strand
TCCCTTTTTTCCACTTTAATTATATTTAGTGGGTTCTTAATTTTGATTTGACGATTAGAGCTTCCTTGGGAGATGACCTAGTAAGCACTATATTACTTTCTAGTTTTTAAATTAATCTTGGCCGGTTTGACGACAATCGCGAATTAATCCTTTACCAAGTCGCATGTAGAATGTTCTTGCCCTCTTTCAACCAATTCTGATCATCACACCACAAACCATGTATCATATTTTAGTTGAATCACCCAAGTCCTCCTATGCCTTAGAAGGGTAGATAAGTGAAAATTTTTTGTGCTCTGTTCTCCTTGCTTTATTAGCCAAGTGATTCGAGACTTCTTCTTCCAGAATGTTTCTTCTTATTTTAATTTAGTAGCCAGCTCTGCCCTTAATTGTCTGTCAAGATATTCCAGATAGCAAATGACCCTGAGCATATATATATATATTTTTTTTAATACCATTTAATCTTGCTAAATACTGAAATTTTCTGTTGAAAACGTTTCCAGTCATGCCGACCCTCTAAAATATTCCATGCATCCTAGAATATCTATTGATTGATGGTTCCAAGCCCTCTGTACTACATCCAAAAATTAGTGGTGAGAACCCCAAGCTACCATAACTTTAAATGGTCAGTCCACCAGGTTTCTTGTCAGCAAAGGAGAGTGAATAAGTAGCAGATGATGGTTCGATTGGGTGCGAGGGAGGTGTGTGATAAAGCTATCTAGATGCATACTCAACCATGATCTATTGCAAAAACTCCTATCTAAGCTTTCTTGTATATTTGCAAGTCCTTTTATGATATTAGACCATGTGAATCTCTGTGTCCACTAGTTCATAGCATTCGAACATGTGTCTAAGTAGATTGATGCACTGCTCAAGTGGTCTCTGCCCCCCTTTCTTTTTAGAGGCTTCAACTATTTGATTAAAGTCCTTTGTAACTAACCATGGTATCGTGAGACCCTGGCCAATTAGTTTGAGATAGCTCCAAAGTGCACTCCGGAAATGTGGACTTGGAAATGCATAAATAGCAGATAGTAACAAAGTTGATGTCATGCCTTGTCTAACAAATAAATTGATGATTTGATCATCAATAGTCACTGATTTAGCCTGCACAAAACTAGAATCCCACGACACCTATAATCCTTCGACTAAACCCTGTCCCTTTGAAAACACAAAATCAATGAAATTAGTTTCAACAAAATATTCTATATAAAATTGCTGGACACAGGTTCTTCATTAATATAAGAACTACAGGCTTATATTTGTTTAAATACTGAGACAGATGTCCAAAAAAAGTGATGGAGCTTGCACGCTGGAAATTCCACGTCATTATTATTGGACAAAACATAAACAACTTATGATAAGGGAGGCGGTTCAACCTCTATTTCACTCAAAACAGTTTGAGTTGTGTTCTTAGGAGTATCATTCGTCCTATTACTCACCTGATTTGGGCTAAATTTGTTACCAGCTTTGCTAACTTTAGAGTGGGCCTTACCTTGTGCAGTTTGAGTTTTGAAGGGGTTTTGATTTGATACATCCTTCAGAGGTCTTCAATGGGCTTCCTGCTCTTGGCTAGAGGATTTGCTTGACAGTCTCCATTCCTAATTGGAGTTTTCCCTTGAAGCCTACTTTTATTCTCAAAACTTGCTGCCCTAGGGTTATCCCTCCGCTCATAGGCTGGGCCCCCAACAAACCTGCTATTTGGGCCAAGAACTAATTGCAGTTGCTGATTTAGGGTTCTCACCCTCTCGACCCAAAATTCATCCTCAGAATCCAACACATCTAACATTGCAAACCTAGAGTTGTGAACCATGGGCTGGTCATTTAGTTCACTCTTATTAGGTTTCTAAGGTGCATTTTGAGCCTCATTTCTACCCATAGTTAGGATTGATTCACTAGAAATCTCCACGTCCAAATCCTTTAGGGCATTTCCCCTTTGACCCTTACGTAGAGCTGCTGCTGATGACCCATGCTTTCTAGTCACTCATTGATTCCGCCTTCTACCACTTTGATAGCATCCATGGTCCATATAGAAAATTGATTTCCTCACCAGTTGGCGTCACCGTCGATGTAGTCTGTTTGATCATTTCGATTTAAGCTACTTTCCCTGAGCTTGGACACCTATCAGATATGTGGTCATACTTGCCATACTCAAGCATATAAATGCAGTTCCTCATATTCAACTCGTTGCTAACAACCCAACGATGTAATAAATGGAATCAAGGGATTTGAGAGATTAACCTCCACACACACTTGGGCGTATTTGCCCCTTGTAGCTTCCAGAGTTGTATTGTCTACCCTTATAGTTTTCCCCCATTGTGTTTCCCATTGCATAGAGAACCTCGTTGTCAAACAATTCTAATGGAAGCTCAGGGAAACATATCCACACTGGAGTTGAGTGGATAGTCTCTGTTGATGGGCATAAGTTGGGTCTCCACTTCGAGACCGCTAAGTAGTGTCCAAGGATAATCCATGGACCCCATTCCAACACACTGTATTAATCTTTTTAGGAGAAGAAACAAGCTAAAAAATACTTGTTTTCTATTCAATCAGTTAGTGACCGTTCTGCAATTTCCAGAGATCTCAGGTTCATTGATCCATCACCCTAAAGCTCGCATTTTTTGCAATAGTTTTAGGACTAATGCCTCTCTCCAAGGTTTAAACAAACTATAGTACTTTTCAACTGTTATCGTGGCCATCGGTCCCCTTATATAGGTGATGCCATCTTCCTCCTATGGGACTACACACATCTCCTCTAGCCCATTAAATTCTCGTTTGTCATCTTCCCCTATGTTAGGGTGTCTGCAAAAGATTTCTATCCCCAAACAGAGTCTATGAGGTCTTGCATGCTGAGTTCTTCTTCTTATTGCTCTGGATAGATTCATCCCCTTTTTGCCTTCTATCTTTCTTGGAATTGTTGCATAGTTGGTGCTCCTTTGGTGCATCCATTTTGATTATGCCCTTCTTCTCCATAAATTCAACATTTTGGTAGGTCTTCTTTGTTCTCTTGTCTTATCCTTATAAATAAACAATACAACATAAAAAAAGGAATCCAGTAAATATGCCTATTTATCCTGTAAAAATAAAAAGAAACATGCATTAAATTGAGTACTTACTACTGCAATTTGCTACTTCTGGACAACCTTGTAGGTTTTGGTATTATGGCCAACTATACGACGCCTACTGTACTTAATCTTTACAAAAGTATATCTTAGTAGTTTGTTAACACCAGTAGTTGTTCTTTATGTGCTCTTTTCACTTAGTTCATACCTTCACTTTGTATTGGGTCTTCCTGGCAGTTTGATTTGTTTTGGAACCAACAATGGAGGTAAATTTGTCTTGGGCCAATTGCTAAGTCAATTTGCAGGCCCAATTATTGGCTAATACGCTCTCCCATATGCATCAACATTGTAACATGGTCCACGAAGTCAATAGAATATTTACCTTCTAACCCTAGTGATGAGATAGCATGCATACAAGGGTTTCCAGTTAGATCCCATCTTCAGTAAGAGCATGTCCTAAGACCTGTGTCAACAGTAAACTACACTATGGCTCTACATGTAACCTAAAATTGTGTTCCACCTACATAAGTTGGAAAGCAATTAGCAGATGCTTCTTTAAGTTTTTCAATAATACTTTTGATTCTTGGACATATGTTGCCTTCTTGGTTAGAAATTCATTGCCTCGCTTGCATTCTTATCATCAAATAGATTCTAATCTTCTTAAGAAGCCCTAGTGTAATACCTAGGCCCATGCTAGGGCAATTAAGGAATTTTAAGACTTTTATTAATTATTAAGAGTCATGAATTATGTAATTATTAGTATTTATCGTTAAGTTATTTTATTTTAAAAGGAGTCCTACTGATATTAAGTTTTAATATTAGTAGTTATCTTTTCTTTTGTAATAAATCATGTAATTGTGTATTTTAAGAGACCACCCTATAAGAAGAGCGATTAGAAAAAATTCAAAAGCGATTAGAGAAAATTCAATTGATGAGAATCAGCGGGGTAAGTAGTTTTCTTTTAATTCCTTTAAGACTATGATGGATGAATAGATATTGAACTGAAGGGTTTATTTTATTTTAGAGTGGAATTTGGGAATCGAATTGGTTGGATATTGAGTTATACATGGAGATCATAAAAGATGAGTAAATGGAATATTTTTCTTAAGAAAACCTTCTTCGTGTTCTATTTCCTTTCTTGATTCCTTTTTTTTTGTTTCCTCCTTAACGAAATTTTGTTTTGGTGAATTAAGTTTGAAATCTTCTTCCTTCGCTCAATTCTGCGAAACTCTTATCGAAAAAAATCAATTTTTTTATAGTTCTTCTGCGATTATTATTATTATTATTTTCATTAAAATAGTATTTACAAGATTTTTGAAATTAAATCGAGCTCTTCTCGTTTTTCTTGTCTTTTTTGTTGAATCAAGATTTCCTAAAATTTTTATATTATTTAATAATTTTAAAATTAGTTAAAATATTCTCCTTTTTATTCTTTTGGTCCAAGATTTACTCCATGAATATTTTTTATTAATCTTCTAAAGATTTTTAGTTTAAATCTGCTTCTTTAACTTAGTTGGCGAAACACTTGTTGAAAGAAATCGATTCTTTTTTTTTTGCGATTATTATTAAATTATTATTATTATTATTTTCATTAAAATATTGTTTACAAGATTTTCAAAATTAAATTGAACTCTTCTCATTTTTTTTGTCTTTATTATTAAATCATGATTTTCTGGAGTTTTTATATTATTTTATTAATTTTAAAATTTCTCTTAAGGTTAGTTAAAATATTTTCCTTGTCATTCATTTCTTCCAAGATTTACTTCATGAATTATTTTAATAGTCTTCTAAAGATTTTTACCTGAAGATTTCAGTTTTCTTTATTCTTGAAGAAATTTTATTTTGTTAAAATTATTTAAGTCTTCCCCAAAAGAAAAGAGTATAGGTTTTTGGCTCAAGTTTGTTAGGAATTAATTAGGGGAACATGTTCCAAATTTATAAGTTTTGAACTCATAGAGCATGATAAAAAGGCTCACATTGTTATAAATTCTAGCCTACGTGGAGGGATAAATAGTTAGGACCAAATTCAGTTAAACCAATGAATGACTATAGTTGTTTGAGCCAATGTAAAAGAAAGTAAGAATTGAATTTAAATTATATGTATTTTTGTTTTCTTTGAAAGTAATTTTCTAATGGGGAATTTTTGACTGTTAATTGAAAGTTAATTTGAGAAAAAAAAAATTAACTTTTGATATTTTAAAGTTTTTGAAAAATTAAAGAAAATGATTTCGTTTATTCACTGGGCTTTCTAGCTCATTCCCCTCCCTTTAATTCCTTTGCAGATACAAGTGGTTATGAGTAAAAGAATAAGTGGGATTGTGATGGACTTGGGATCTTGATTTTTTTTTTTTTTTTTTTTTTTTATAAATTAAGGATGTATCCCTTATTCTATTATTAATTTCGATTGAGGATAATAGATTTGTTTTCGATGTTTTGAAATTTTGGAAAAGTATTTATATTACTTATGAGAATTTATAGATTATAGTTTATGTTTCTCTTTATTCCATTGGGAATTTTATGGATATTATGAGGTAAGAGACCTTGTGCTCTTGAGAAAACCTTGAGGGTGCGCTTTGCTGCGCTTCGATTCTGGGGCATGACACCTAGAATGGGTTTAGTCCTTGCTTGTAGCAGTTGTTTGTTGCATGCTTCCGTGTGATTGTTTATTACCATATCACATTTGTTGCTATGCTAAAAAAGTATCTAGCCCAATGCTCGGGTGATATAGTGGATTGGAACCAATCATGTGCAAGTTCATGAGATTCTTTAAGTAGCTTCATTTCATATTCAAATTAGTTCCAGTAACTTAACTTTGCAGTTTCCACATCATTTCTTTAATTTTTTTTCACTCGGATGAAATTATTTCATGTTATTGTGCAAGTGGCAGATACAAAACCTATATTGTACTCTAGAAAGACGCTCTTCAACTTCTTGGATGAGTCCCTATAATATTCAGATATATAATGTCAATTTAGTGCAAAATGATGTTAAGGAGAAGAAAATTGAGGTTTCAAGTACAAGTAGTAAACCATTTATGCATCTGAAATTATACACCACTGTTCTTCATCAAGGATTTGTAGATCTTGCACCAAGCTTTGTAGAAACCAACACAAACAGCACAAGCCACAAGGAACATTCCGTTGTTGGCATCTATATGCCAATTGCGGTAAGAAGGACTCCACTATAAGGGCCCTTCAAAAATATACCGTCTAAGGCAACAAATTTATTGTAACCAACAAGAAAATCATATCTAAGGGCTATTAGAAACACATATATTCTTCTAAAATACTGTTGCCCAGTACAAAATCCTATTTTATTACAAGCTTTATAGTTAAACTCGGATTAGATTGCCTCAACTGTTCACAATAATTGTATAGTAACTGATATTGGTCATTGTATCTATTGTGAATGATTTTCTTGGCCTCTCTTACGATTTTTTTGGATTGGAGTTTCTTTTTTTCTTTTTAGTTTGCTCCTTTTTTTCAAGTTGAGTTGATGAATTGCAGAAAACGATGAATGTAGTAGGGACAAGTGAAGAAGTTGTCTAGAAAGTGGAGGACAAAATAATATATTTTATTAGGTGTAATAATGATATTGGTATTTGAGTTATATATATTTATATGTGTATATTGAATTTTTTTTTTTTTTTTTTTACAAATATTCCAAATTTTTTATGGATTTCAAAATTGTAATATATGTTACCGTTGTTTTTTTTGTTTTTTTTTTGATAAGTACCTGTTGTTGGATATGTATGATAATTTTTTATTGAGCTGTGGTCTTGCATATGATATAAAAGGGGAAATGGGTAATTTCGTTGAAGTATTTTGTCGTGGCTCATGATCACATACCTTTGCCGTTGGGACTTTGACTTCAGTGCCCATTCTCCCTTCTCGTTTTTCCCTTTCTCATCTTAATGATATCAGTGAGTAATTTTGTTGAATATGGGGTTTTTTTTTTTAATTTAATTTAATTTTTTATTTTATGCAAGAGCCGTGTTGAACTTGGGTTAAGAATAAGTTAACACAGATTTCTGGCCACTTCCCAATCGTTCTTTGGTTCTCTCCAAGAACCCTTGGGGCAAAAATAACAATAGATCGTCAGCATTTTGAATATTGAAATAAGAAGCATCTACAATTTTATCATTTGGGCTTCGGACCACCCAAAGAAATCTTTGCTTGCTTAACTCTAATCCCCAAGCCAATTCGAGGAATTGATTTATGGGAGAGGGCTCCACCACTCCTGAAGGAAATAAACAAAACCGATATCAGTGGCTGATCTTCTAGTTATTTTAAACATTAACGGTCATCGGCCATGTTGTTGCTCGGAGAAGGATCAGTCTGGATGAGTGGATTGACCCAGTAAACCGATGGCCTACCCTTTTCTTCCTGCTCCAAAACTTTCAAGGGGCCTTCCTATAACTCCTTGAAGCTATTCACCATGATACCCTCCACCAACCTGTATCTCTTTGCATGGTGAAGAAGCCATTTATAGCCAACTTGAGTGAGTTGACGTTTACATTCGTTTTGCCCTTTTCTGACTAAGATATTGCAGGAGGAAAAAACAATTAGGTTTACAACAGAGGAGAAACGCAAGAGGAGGAAGAAGGTTTAATGGCTTAAAGAAAAAACTGGGAAATGTTATTATAAGTTTACAATTTTACCCTTGATTTTTTTTTAAAAAAATTGTAATTTATAAACATTGAACACTTTGACCATTAATTAAATTAACAGAAGGATGAAGTTTGCCAAATTATTAACATAAGGGATGAAATTTGCAAAAATTTTTAAATAGAGATGAAATTACAAAAATTATATAAATTATAAAGGACTAAATTTATCAATTTCCCTTCAAAATAAATAAATAAATAAAAGAAAAGAAAAGTAATTGGAAAAAAAAAACATGTATATATATAATCAATTAACTGTAATAATAATAATAATAAAAAGGAGAAGGAGAAACTCAAAAAATTTATTAAGAAATCGAATACGAAGAAAATCGAATATCTATTTACTCAGATCTACAATCTCGAATCAAAGTTTGATATCCAACCTATTCGATCTCTGAATTCCCACCTAATTATAATAAATCAATTTAGGTTATCTCGAATAAACCAAATTGAAATATAAAGAAAACAGAAGATTGGCTTACCTCTTTGATTCTCTTCAATCGAATTTTCTCTAATGACTCTTTTCACAAATTCATCTCTTAAATAAACAACTATAGGATTCATCTTAAAATAAAGATAGTTATTAAATATTAAAACCTATTATGAGTAGGACTCCTTATCGGATCAAGTAACTTATTAAATCTTAAGCCCTAACATTGACTTTTTATTACATCAAATAACTGATAAATACGAATAATTACGTAATCCATAACCCCTAATAATTAATAAAACTTTTAAAATTCTTTAATTTCCCCTAACTTGACAGTGGGTATTACATACTACCCTCCTTACAAAAAGTTTCGTCCTCGAAACTTACGATATTTTCATTCCTTAAGAGATAAAATATCAATTTAAACTTAAACTATATTCAAATACAACTTCACATATATGCTTCCGCTGCGCACTTTATAAAAATAATACCTTAATTTATAGGTCTAATAAAATTGAATACTTATCAACAGTCTATCACCATACTGAAATACAAAATCATCACTTAAGCATTCTAAGGATTCGCAACCTCTTGCTCTAATACCAACTGTCACGACCCGAGCTCGCGAGCCCTTGCCTCGAGTGTGGACCTGGCGGCACTCATGGTCAACTACTTGTCACCTTCCTTGTTGTACCAAAAGGAATATCCCGAGTTGATAATAAGTACCTAGGCCGATGCTTATATTCCATGACATATCCACATATACTTTCAATATGGGACGGGGGTATCACATTCACACCCCCTTAAGGCCCAGGGTCCTTGCTATGGCGTAACAGAATTGGCATAAGCCCAAGATCAATTAGTGGACATTGGGATTCTAGAGGCGGCTTCCACCGCACATATGGTGTAGTACTTAGCTTCCTAGTTCAGGCTGGCTACCTGCTCTAATACAAACTGTCCTGACCCAGGCCCGCGAGCCTACGTCGCAACTATGGGTCTGGCAGTACCCACAGTCAAATACTTGGCACCGTCCTCGTTGTACCAAAAGGGATATCTCGAGTTGACTATGATAATTGGACTCTTTCCTCTTGTTATCATACCATTAAATGTCACGCTCCGGAACCAAGGCGTAATACGACTGTACCCTCAAGGTTTCCCCTAAGAGCACAAGGTCTTTTTCACAACTTAATCAAAAATTTAGCCCCAAGTATAGAACAAGAGAAATCTAAATCCCTAATACAAGAGATAATTCCAAAAATAATTCCAAAAACGATATCATAACTATAATTTTCCAAAGAAATTATGAAACAGAGTTAGGGGGTACTATCCCAAATTGAAAACATAAACAATCTCCAAAAAAGGATAATTATGCAACTCAAAATAATATCTAATCTAATCACGAGAATCGAGGTCCCCACTTATTCTCTTATCATCATCAGTATCTGAAAAAAGCAGAAAAAAAGGGGAGGGAGTGAGTTAGAAGCCCAGTGAATAAATAGAATACTTCTCTTTCCCTTGTTTTTCAAAATATCAGAGGACAAAAGTAAAGTCAAAAATATATTCTGAAAACATTTAATCAAAATAAACTTTCCCATAAAAAAATTTTCTTAATTAAACAAATAACATAACAAATTCAAATCTTTTACAGTGGCTCAAGAAAGTATAGTCACTCGCTGGTTTAACTGAATTCAATGTTGTTTATCCCACTAGGTAGGCCAGAACTTATAAAAGTATGAGCTTTTTCATCATGCTCTATGGGTTCAGAAACTTATAATTTGGAACATGTTCCCCCAACTAATTCCTAAATAGACTTGAGCCAAAAACTTATATTTTTGGGGAAGACTTAAACAATTTCAACAAAATATGTTTTCTTCAAAAGTAAAGAAAATAGAATTCTTTTTGTAAAAATCTTTAGGAAGCTAAAAATCTTCAGAAGGCTAATACAAATCTTCGCGAAGTAAATCTTTGAAGAAAACATTAAAAAGAAAAACCTTTTGATTAAATTTAAAATAGACAGAAGGAAGATTCTTACGGGAATAAAAAGAAATAAATCATTTCATTAAGAAAGAAACGAAAGAAAAAAGAATTCAAGAAATTTATTAAGAAACGAAAATCAATAATCGAAAACTCAATTCGAGAAAACGAAAGAAACAAAAGTTTAAGGATTTATCAAGAAATTCAGACTCAATTCGATGAAACGAAAGAAACAAGAGTTCAAAGAATATATCAAGAAACAAAAATCAAGAAATTCAAACTCAATTTGATGAAACAAAATAAACAAGAATTCAAAGATTTATATCAAGAGACAAAAATCAAGATATGAAAGATCAATTGATGAAACGAAGGAAACCAAGAATTCAAAGAATATTATCAAGAAACGAAAATTAAGAATTCAAAGCTTAATCTGATAAAACAAAGAAGACCAAGAATTCAAAGAGTTTTATCAAGTAAACGAGATGTGAAGAAAATCAAATATCTCATTTACTTGCCTCTTACTATTTGAAGAAACAGGGATATCAAAACAAATCAATTCGTTCAGAGATAAACAAAAACAAGAATTTTTCAAGAAAATAGAAAATCGAAATATTCTATTTATTGATCTCTACAATAGATCTCCAATCAAAGTCTGATATTTCACATATTTGATCTCAGAATTTCAACCTAATTATTTATGAAACGAAGGAAACCAAGAATTCAAAAAATATTATCAAGAAACGAAAATTAAGAATTCAAAGCTCAATTTGATAAAACAAAGAAGACCAAGAACTCAAAGAATTTTATCAAGTAAACGAGATGCAAAGAAAATCAAATATCTCATTTACATACTTCTTATGATTTGAAGAAATAGGGATATGAAAACAAATCAATTCATTCAGAGATGAACAAAAACAAGAATTTTTCAAGTAGAAAATAGAAAATCGAAATATTCTATTTACTCACCTCTACAATTTCGAATCAAAGTCTGACATCCAACCTATTCGATCTCTGAATTCCCACATAATTATAATAAATGAATTTAGGTTCTCTCGATTAAACCAAATTGAAACTTAAAGGAAACGGAAGATTGACTTACCTCTATGATTCTCTTCAATCGAATTTCCTCTAATGACTCTTCTCATAAATTTGTCTTTTAAATAGACAACTATAGGATTTATCTTAAAAGAAAGATAATTATTAAATATTAAAACCTAATATGAGTAGGACTCCTTATTAGATCAAATAATTTATCAAATCTTAAGACCTAATATCAATAGGACTTCTTATTAAATCAAATAACTTATCGATAAATACTAATAATTAAGTAATCCATAACCCCTAATAATTTAAAATTCTTTAATTGCTCCTAACGTGGGTGTGGGTACTACATACTACACTCCTTACAAAAAGTTTCGTCCTCGAAACTTACGATATTATCAGTCCTTAAGAGATAAAGTATCAATTCAAACTTAAGTTATATTCAAATGTGACTTCACATGCTTCCGTTGCGCACTCTATAAAAATAATACCTTAATTTAGAGGTCCAATAAAATTGAATACTTATCAACAGTCTACCACCATATTGAAAGACAAAATCATCAGTTAAGCATTCTAAGGATTAGCAACCTCTTGCTCTGATACCATTAAATGTCACGCCTCGGAACCAGGGCGCGGCACGACAGTATCCTCAAGGTTTCCCCTAAGAGCACAAGGTCTCTTTCTTAATTTAATAAAAAAAAATTAACCCCAAATATGGAACGGAAGAAATCTAAATTCTTACCAAGACTATAATCTCCCATTGAAATTCTAAAACAATGTTAGGGGGTGCTATCCTGAATTGAAAACATAAACAATCTCAAAAAGGGATAATTATGCAATCCAAACTAGCATCTATTTAATTACGAGAATCGAGGTCCCCACATATTCTCTTATCATCATCAATATCTGCAAAAAGTAGAAATAAAGGGAAGGGGGTGAGTTAGAAGCCCAGCGAATAAACAGAATATATAATTTCCTTATTTTCCAAATCATCAGAAAATCAGTAACTAAAAAGAATAATTTTCAAAATATCAATTAACAAATCAAAACAGACTTCCCTTTAACAAATTTAACAAATAAACAAAATATCACAAATTCAAATCCTTTTCTTTTAGTAGGCTCATACAAGTATAGACACTCGTTAGTTTAACCGAATTCGACCCTAGCTGTTCATCCCGCCAAGTAGGCTAGAACTTAAAAAAATATGAGCTTTTTCACTATGCTTTATGGGTTCAGAAACTAATAATTGGGAACATATTCCCCCAACTAATTTGTAAACAGACTTGAGCCAAAACTTATATTTTTGGGGAAGGTTTAAATAATTTTAACAAAATAAATTTCCTACAAAAGTAAAGCGAATAAAATTCTTTTTTGTAAAAATCTTTAGGTAGCTAAAAATCTTCAAAAGACTAATAGAAATCTTTATGAAGATAATAAAAAGGAAAATCTTTTAATTAACTTAAAAAAAAAAAAGATTCTTGCAGGAATAAAAAGAAACAAATTATTTCCTTTAGAAACGAAAGAAACAAGAATTCAAAGAATTTATTAAGAAACGAAAATCAATAATCGAAAACTCGATTCGAGAAAATGAAAGAAACAAAAGTTCAAGGAATTTATCAAGAAACGAAAAACAAGAATTCAATGAAACAAAATAAGTAAGAATTCAAAGATTTTTATCAAGAGACAAAAATCAATATATGAAATATCAATAACACTAAATGTCACACCCCGGAACCGAGGCATAACACGACCATTCCCTCAAGGTTTCCCCTAATAGCACAAGGTCTCTATCTAAATTAAAAAAACAAAAAATATTCCCAAAAAGGAAAATAACCAAGTCCAAATCCTTTAAAATAAGATCAAAAAGAAATTCCAAGAAAATTCTACAACCTCCTGAAAATAGAACTATGGGTACAACCCCAAACTTAATAAAACTAACAAATTCAAAAATATTAAATATCCAATCCAAAAGCAAACAAAAGACTAAAGAATCCAAAACGACAAACGAGAGTTAAGCTTCTCCTATTCTCTTATTCCTCATCACTAGAATTTGTAAAAGAAGGGAAAATATAGGGAAAGGAATGACTAGAAAGCAAATGAGTAAATAGAATACTTTAGTTTTCTATTTTCTGGCTGAATTCTTAAATTTCTTGAATTTGCGAAAAGAATCATTAGACAAAATTAGATTGAAAAGATCAAAGATGTAAGTCAATCTTCTATTTCCTTTAGGCTTCAATTTGGTTTATTCGAGAGAACCTAAATTGATTTATTATAATTAGGTGGGAATTTAGAGATCGTACAGGTTGGATATTGGTAAAGAATAAATTCGCGATTGTCGTTAAACCGGCCAAGATTAATTTTAAAACTAGTAAGCACTATAGTGTTCA
>JAXGGT010000136.1:51019-63766 GCA_035583425.1 Marsdenia floribunda | reverse complement strand
CCCACCACCACCACCCATGTACCTATATATATATGTGTGTGTGTGTGTGTGTAAATACGTGTACTGGGGAATTATTTTAGGGTTTTTATTTTGTTATGTTCTAAGTGAGTACTAAGCTTATTTATACCTCGTATACAAGTTAGAATGGATCTTTTGAGAATTTGGTATGTAACAATATATATATATATATATATATATATATCCACAGTAAATGAAGAAATAAAAACAACTCCAGAAATGATCTTGCAATTCATCTTCAAAGATTTTTCTTGAAGTATCATAAAGTAAACAAAGAGATGAAGCTTCCTCTCGTAAAATTCTTGTCAATCCGATGATAATAATATAATTAAGTCTACAGATTCTCGTTTGCTTTAGTTTTCACATTGATCATATATATATATATATATATGTCTGTGTGTGTGTGTGAGAGAGAGAGAGAGAGCACAATAAGAACTATATATATTTTTTGAAGAACTATATATGTTAGCTTATCTATCTACAAATATAAAAGCTGATCATGTTCTTCATGTAAAGATCAAACCTTTTTTTTTTTTGGTGGGGTGTGTGTGTGTGGAAAATGACTGGTCAAATAATACCACATATTCTAATTTAGTACAACCGATCCGCAACCACTATCCAATAGAACACCATTTTTAGGTCAAAATATTCACTTGAATTGAAGCTGAGGAGTGAGGAGGAGTTTTGGCTTTGTAACAATTAATGAGGACAATCAGCTCCGATCTAAAACCAGCTCCGGTCGTTTTAATACGTCAATAACCATTTTCAATGTCAGCCATAGTTTATTATTACGTCAAAAAACCGGTAAGAATTTTTCATTATTATTATTATTATTATTTTTCAAATATATATATATATATATATATATATATGTATATGTTACAAGAAATTTCAGACACGTAGTTGATTTATCGTATCAAACAAAGTCAGTCAATTATCTGTAAGTCTACTCCGAAATTCAAATATGTCATTCAGTTAAAACCTTCCCTTCAGAATCTGTTATCTCTCGTCTCTCAAGTCTTCTTCTATTTATGTACAGGTTTTTTTCTTTCTTTCTGAAGCAGGGAAGATACTAAAAAAAATGGCGATTCTTGAGCTTCCCAGGAAAGAAACATCCATGGCCATGACAACAACACCAAGAAAGAAGGCCATGGCTACTCTTTTCTCTTTCAATAAACCCACTTCTTCTTCTTCTTCTTCTTCACCAGTTTCTTCTTCTTCGTTTTCCAATCATTTACAGAATCCTCCAACACCTTCACTCACATTCTCTGAATCAATGATGGAGGAAAACATCCAAAATGCTGAGTCCATGATCATCACCAAATGGGATCCTAAAGGCTCTTCTACTTCTACAAACTTCACGTCATCATCACTGTTCCAAGAAAACAGGAACGAAGCCAAGGAATTCGTCAAATGTGTTAAGGACTTACGTAGAGCCATGAATTTCCTGGTTTCTGAACATTCAGGTTCCAGCAGTAGCAGCAAGCTCGTGCTGGCACAAAACCTCATGCAAATTGCCATGAGACGACTTGAGAATGAATTCTACCAAATCTTGTCTGCAAATAAGGAGCATTTGAATCCATTTGAGTCCATTTCTAGCCAGTCTTCCCCTTCTCTACAATCCCGGTCTAGTAATAATAATAATTCAGATGACGACAATGATGAATCGGCTGGCTCTGATGTTCAAAGACATTCGGTGCTAGCCATGTCTGATCTCCGGATCATCGCTGATTGTATGGTTTCGTCCGGTTACGGCAGAGAATGCATGAAAATATACAAAGTCACAAGAGTATCAATCGTTCAAGAAGCACTCTATCATCTCGGAATTGAACGATACAGTGCTTCCCAGATCAACAAAATGAATCCCGAAGCTCTGAATCATCAAATAAAAAACTGGCTGAAAGCAGTGAAAATTGCGGTGAGAACACTTTTTCATGGTGAGAGACTTCTGTGTGATCATGTCTTTGCTGTCTCTGATACGATTAGAGAATCTTGTTTCACTGAGATATCAAAAGATGGAGCAGTCAATCTGCTCAGATTCCCAGAACTTGCTGCGAAAGGGAAAAGATGGCCTGAAAGAGCTTTCCTGTTAATGGAACTGTACGAAACAATCAAAGATCTTCAGCCACAGATTGAATCAATCTTCTCATTTGAAGCAGTTTCCTGTGTTAAGCTCCAAGTCCTTTCTTCTCTCAAGAAACTTGGAGAGTCAGTCCAGACAATTCTCACTGAGTTTGAGCTTTCGATTCAAAAGAATCAGTCAAGAATGGCAGTTCCTGGTGGGGCAATCCATCCGTTGACCAATTCAGTGGTGAACTATGTATCCAAACTTGCCAACTACAGTGGAGTTCTCTCTGATATTATTATAGTAGCTGATTCTGCAAACCCAGCACAGATGCTATTCCCAGAGTCTTACTTCGAGAGTCCACATCCCCATGAGAGGCAAACTTCAGCTATCTCGGTTCGACTCGCTTGGATCCTCCTAGTGCTTCTCTGTAAACTTGACAGCAAAGCTGAGATTTACAATGATATTGCTCTGTCCTACCTGTTCTTAGCTAACAATCTCCAGTTTGTTCTTGAGAAAGTCAGGACAACAGCACTGAAGTTTATTCTTGGGGATGACTGGTTGGCAAAGCTTGACAGAAAGGTGAAACTTTATGCAGTAAGCCATGAATCAATGGCTTGGAATAAGGTGTTCTATTGCTTGCCAGAAGCATCAAAAACAGATATTTCACCTGATATGGTAAAGGCGCATTTCCGACAATTCAGCACAGCATTTGAAGAAGCATATGGGAAACAGAGGTCTTGGGTAGTTCCAGATGCTAAGCTTCGAGATGAAATCAAAGTATCAATTGTAAGAAAGATGGTGCCTGCATATAGGGAATTCTATGACACCCATTTCACAACGTTAAGTGGAGAAAGGAACTTGGAAGTTTTGGTGAGGTTTTCACCAGATAATTTAGAAAATTACTTCTCAGATTTACTTCATGGAAATGATGTTTCAGGGGATTCATCAACACCAAACTCTAGGGCACCAAGGTGCCTTCCCTATGTTGTCAAACGTGATTAATACAGTTCTATCTCTTTCTTTTATCTTTTCAGTAAGTGTAATTCAGTTGCATAATAAACTAAGACCAGAGTCAGTGGCCAGAAACGAAGGCAATGTTGGATTCAAAAGGCTAGAATTTTACAAATAAACACATTTCGTTTACGTTTCCAAGTAGGAAATGATACAGGAGAATTGAATTATGTATGAAATATAAAAAGAAAGGACTTTTATCATGGTGCTCCAGAGCTACCACTCTGTTCTGCTGGGAGGCAAATAGATTGCCAACCGGTGCAAATCTGGAGTACAGCTTTAAGGGAGTCAGATGCAGATTCCAGAGTCCAAGTTGGGTAATACTCACTTGGATGGAACATGCAATCTTCACCACCACCTGATAATAAGGTTGCTTGTGCTCCTTGCAGAAATAAATCTCCTTCAGATCTTATCAAGCCAGACCTCGGCGCATCCTTATCAGCTGCCTATATATAACCAGGCACAATATAACTGCAAAAGTTAATGGACAAAATTGCACAGAGCTTCACACTTCTCTATCAGAAGAGAAAGAAGAAGACACCAAAAGCAAAAAAAAACAAAAACAAAAACCTCTAAGGAGAAATATTGGGCCAAATCCAAAGGACCGACTCAAACTGAGACCTAACAGAAACAAGCTAGCAGTACATTCTTGGAATGTCAACCAAACTGTTGGATGAAATTCAGAACTGAGTATACTCTTGATCTTAACATTTAATTTCCTTTCATGCTACACTTGTCAGTTATTGATTTGCCAAAATGTGAATCAAAAACTGCTTTGATGGCTGGACAATAGAAGTTAGTTATTAATTATATGGGGATGCATTCATGCAAAATTCCTTTCACATACCTGTCAAGTTTAACCAATTTGTTTTGATCTTAAAAGCAATATGTTGTGTTCTATAGAACCTAATTTAAGAAAAGAATTATATAAGTTTTAACCAGGGTGAAAGAAGAGATATAATAGAGCTAATTTCGAGAGGCCAAGAGAACACATAGAAAGGCAGTCCCTGAATTTGCCAAGGATTGACAAGGTTTTGGTCCCTTTCTTTGGGTTCAGAGGCAGACAACTAGAACTTAGAAGGTTCTCCTCTTCTCCATGAAAGGAAGAACACATTAATTGCAGAAACTTGATACAATAGTATTTTACAAAATAGCACAGTGCTGAAGTTATCTCTCTACAGATTTAGCCCAAGATAAGGTCAAACGTCTTTTCTAAAAGGATATGAAAGATAGTCATGCAGACAAACTGGATTATTTTCCAGGTTACCTTCTCTGTGTAATACTCAAAAGTTTTCTTCTTCTTGCCAGCTTCGTAGACATTGCACTGGGAGTATATCTGGAGACGTTAGAAAAAGTTACTACATGAAAATAGATACTCTCTTAAGGCAGAACTGAAGTTACATTATCTGACAAAGAACAGAGACTACCTGTGATTCTACACTCGCACAAACAGCATATACGCTCCAGTTTCTGGTGTAATTGTTGTATAGATGAACTTTACCAAATCTAAGACGAGGATGCCTTTGTTTGGTCCCATCAAAAAAGCAGTGGTGAATTGTCACTCTAATACATCTATCACCAACATGAGACGGATCTGCTCCAATGAGCATTGTCTTGTCATGCTGCGCAAAGTGACATCTAAATTGAAATTGGACATCAGAGCCCAGTAATGTTTTCAAGCACAATGCACTGGTAGAACTGGTATAACAAACTCACCTAGAGACGGTAATATCTGTGCTTTGCCTTGTTATGTCAATAAGACCATCATCATAATCACGAAGGCTACATCTATCAATCCATATGTGTTTGGAATTTGGCTTTATCTGGATGCCATCAACATCATGTCCTCTGCCACCCTCAAACTCCAGGTTGCATATAATTATATGTTCACAGTCCTTCAGCCTTAGGCCTTTTCCTGTGAGTTTTATCCTCTGTCCACGACCATCAATAGTCTTGTAAGATGACACACTCAAGTATGATGAAAGGTTGATGGTACCTGAAACAGTGAAAACAACCCAGAGTGGTTCTTTTCTACGACATCCCTCACGAAGTGATCCTGGACCATCATCTACATAAGAAATAATGTCTCAGAACCATCATAATTTTAAAAGAAGGACCAGTTTTGCAAACTTTAAAAAGTACTAACATGTTAGAGCAGCCAATAAGCTGGTAGAATTTTCCATATGTAACAAAAAAATATAAACTCTTTCACTCAAGCAAAGAACTTTTAAGTGCTTTATTCAGGTAAATATGCATTCAAAACTTTTCAGTATATAGCCAAGAGTGAAAATCCTTTGATTTGGAAAACAGTGCAGTTACACCAAAAATAGTTATTTATCACATGAACCTTTTTGTTAACTCTTTTTTTATATGATCAAAGAAGCTCCAGCTTCTGTTTCTATTTTTTCCTATGCATTTCCTGGATTCATTTCCCGTTAGCTTTAAAAACTTGATCTCTCAAAAGCTCAGCTTTTGTCATTTTCTAAAGATAAATTATTTTGATTAGAAAAATGCAATATATTTTGATATGAAAATGTATTTCTATCTCAACAAATAATCAAATTCCAACTCATACATTAAATAGATTATAAATAACGAATCATCGCAAGCTCTGGTATAACAGTTAGATTAAACAAGGGATACCATGATCTTTACGGGAATTAAGAATGTTGATCATCAAATTCTTACAAGAAAAAGGTGATCATTACCAAAAAGGATTTCTACAAAGGGAAAAAAAAAAAAAAAAAAAGAAAAATTGATGTTCGTTTCTAAAATTCCAAGTAAACCTCGAACTTTCCACCTAAAGAATTCACCCATCGCGAAATGAAAATTCGACAGAATTCCAAAATTAAAATAGCAAAAGGGCAAGCAAAACATTAAAAGTATTCATTCCAATTTGCTACCTTTTGTCAGAAAAATTACCAAACAAAAGAAAGAGAACAAATAACATTTTTCTTTTTTGGTAATTAAAACAAATAACATCTTGAAACAAAGAAATCTAGACATTGATGAATCAAGAACCTGCCAAAGTAGTGACAAAATAGAGCGGTCCATGGAGACCACCGACAGCGAAACGGCCGAAGCCTTCCGCTCGACCTGCCAACGCTCTCAGGTGAGAATCAGCGTCGCTATAAGGTAACGACGTCATGATCACGTACTGTTTAGGAATCTCAGCCCTTCCCGGAGCTGTGAGAATCTTTCTCAGTTAGATTTGATTTGGAAGTAGTACAATTGAAGAAGGAAATAGAACGGACGTTACCGGCCGTTTGAAAACAACGTTACGGAGCTTTTGAGGGGTTATTTTTGACGCGACAGTTACGCGGCACCGTCACCCGGAATTTCTCCAGTAATAAAAAATTCCACTAACACACTCATACACTCATAAAAATAAATATGTATTAATTTAATAGTTTTTTAAAATTATTTATTTATAATTTTATTTGAAAAAATTGTAAAAATATTTTTAATTATTTAAATAATGAAATATATATTTTGAATGATTTTAATAAAATAATTATATTATAGGAAATATTGCCTTTTCATTTTTTTTTTTAAATTACCTTTTCAAATTTAGCTTCATTTAATTAAGATAAAATATTGTTAAGAAGAACTAATTTTATTAGTAGTAATTTACCTATAATCTTAAAATTATCAGTTTAAATTAGAAGAAAAACGCTTGTATTGCAACGAATACTATCCCACATCGGATTAGAGATCAAAAGTGCTTCAGCCGCTGGCCCTATAAATATAAAGCACGAGTACCCATAAATTTCCACGGAGCCGTGTGGTGAGCGCATAGCGAACTATTCTTTCGCCTTTTACTAAAGAATACCGTGTGCTCGTCACATAACAGCGGCATACGCCAATTTTTGAAGGGTGTTTTCCTCTTTAGGAAATCCCCTACAACGTTTAGTATAAAATTTTGATTTTTCTTTTCCTTCATAATTTTGAAAGATAATTTCTTTTTGTATTTTTTTTTTGGGATTATAAATTATTTGTTCAGGTTATTTTTCTTTTCAAAATTTGAAAATTGAAATTTTATTATTGAAAAATTATGTTTTTTATATAATGAGTAGCAAAATATTATAATATAATGTTTTTTGAATTAGAATTTTTTTTGAGTTTGTTAAGGTGTGTTTGGATAATTACTAAGTTAGAAAAAAATAGATTATTTGAAACAAATTTTTATTTAAAATGAAAGTTGTTTTTTATTTTTTAAAATTGAATTTTATGTTGAAAAAAATGAAAGTTAAATATATAGGTTTTATAGGTGTAATGATTGTATGTGTAAGAAAATATTAATTTTGAGAAAAATATGTAAGAGTGATTTTATTAATATATATTTTTTAAAATAAGGTGGATTTACAAATTTTATAGGGATGTTTTATAGATGTGTTTTTTAGAGACAAATTTAAATTGAAAAAAAAAAAACGATGTCCAAATATATAAGGATATTGGGAAATCAAAATTCTCATTTTTTTCTAATTAAATACTTATCTAAACACATCCCTTTTTTTTTTTTACGTTGAGTTGAGTGTATTACAGAAAATGAAGAGTAAGTTGAAAATTGAAAAAGTTGTCTAGTAAGTGAGATATAAAAATATTATATTTTATTTGTGTAATGATGAGTATTGATATAAATAATAGTGTGATATTCTCATCTTCTTTCTTTTTTTTCATTTTTTTTTAATTTTTTTTTGTTAAGTAGACAGACATAAATAAGTGTTGTGTTAGGTGGTGTCCAAACAAGTACATCACATTTTTTTTTAGTTTGAGTGATAAACTGAAAAAAAAAAAAAAAAAAAAAAAAAAAAAAAAAAAAAAAAAAAAAAAAAAAAAAAAAAAAAAAAAAAACTCAAATCAAAAAATAGCCTTAATTATTCTTTTTTAATGAAAAAAAAAATTTATGAGAAAAAAAAAATTAATTTTATTCACATCTAATTTTCCCCTAAAGCAATAAATGAGGTTATTAATACATAATTTAGTGATAAAATTAATAATAAAGAACTGGAAAAATTCTTTAAGCAAAGAATCTATTGGGGACCCTTTTAGTCATTCTCTCATAATTTAAAGAAATTTTTTCTTTTAAAATTCCTTATAATTCTTTGGATATACATGTATACATACATATATATATATATATATATATATGTTACATGCCACTACTCTTTGTTATGGCGGGACCTCAAACGCATATATATATATATAGAGAGAAAAAGAGAGAGAGAGAAAAGGAGTAACCAAGAAAGGGTTAAACGTGTAAAATATCAATCAAAAGCAGAAAGACTAAAATTTAAGAAGAGCAATTCCCAATGTAAAAGACAATTTTAAGCACGTCCCCCATTATTGACTTCAAAATTTAGTGCTACTTTTTCCTTTTCATTTTTGTTTTTGCATTTTAAGTCGTTAGGGGAAAAAAGTGTTTTATTTTATATACATATTAATATTAGGAAATAAATTTATGAAGAAAAAACATTCATGTTAAAAAAAAAAAAAAAAAAAAAAAAGAGAGAAAACATATATATATATACTAGAGGGAAATCACTTGCACGTGTAAACCCCATTCAGTTGTGCAATACCATCCAGATAGAAGAAAAACCAAAAGCTTTATGTGGGTTGTTATATGTGCATCTGTTGGTGAATAGCCATGAGATGTTCGCTATGGTGGATTTTGAGGCAACACATGATTTTGTGGATAATAGGGATGCCACTCGGTTGTAGTTGACACTTCAAGATTATTTTCATATTTTCAACATTGTGAATGCTACTGAGCAACAGGTTAGAGGTAGTTCGATAGTGAAGCTGATATCGGGAACATGGGAAGGCCAGTGTAGGATGACGATCGTTCCCCATGATGATTTTCACTTAATTTGGGGAATTGAGTTTGCATTGATGCCACATTTACATAGATTGATGATCATCGATGAATTGGCACCTAATTTTGACGTGCATGGCGTTTACAAAGATTGGTCACAAAGGGAGGGAAAAGGACTACTTTTTGCAACGCAATTGAAGGATGGACTTAGAAAATGTGAATCGATATACTTGGCCCTTTTGTTGGAAGAGGCGACCATTGCACAGGTTGTCGAATGTTTTCTCCAAACTGTTGAACAAGTTTGTTGATATGCTGTCCGATGAATTACAAAAGACAATGCCCCCAAGATGTGTTATTGCATCAAATTGATCTGGTACCTGGAGCTGTATCACCTACTCAAGTACGTTACAGAATGTGACCTGCATAGTTCATTCAACTAAGGATACAACTTATGGTGCTCCTGCCTTATTCCAGAGGAAGGCAAATGGTTCATTAAGGTTTTGCATGGACTACAAGGGATTGAACAAGTTGATAGTGGAGATAAAATACCCCTATTCTAAATCAATTAGATTTTTTTGATAGACTAACCAAGGGTATATACTTCATTAAGATTGATTGCAGTATGGGTATTAGCAAGTAAGAGTTGTCAGTGATTATGAGCCTAAGACCACTGTGTGTCCAAGTATGGGTCATATGAATTTTCGATCATGCCATTTGGCTTGACAAATCCTGTTACTACATTTTGTAAGTTGACGAATGATGTGTTGTATGAGTTCATGGATAGATTAGTGGTAGTGTATTTAGATGATATTGTCATCTATAGTGAATCTTTAGAAGATCATATAAAATACTTGAAACTTGAATTTGCTGAGTTGAGGGAGTATGTGTTCTATGTAAAAAGGGAGAAGTGTGAGTTTGTCATAAATAAATTAAGTTCCTTGGACATAGTATTAGTTAGAGTTCAGTAAAAATAAATCCTCAGAAGGTGGAGACCATTGAGACGTGGTCAGCACCAATGAACATGAAAGAATTGAGATTATTTTTTGGGGCAAGCCAATTACTATGACGGTTTATCGGCGGGTATGTAATAAGAGTATCAAACCCTTTGACTGACTTTTTAAGTTGAATAAGAAATGTGTGAAGACATTTCAAGTCCTTCAAGATGTCGTGATGCCTACCCCAATTTTGCAATTGTTCAATTTCGAGTTACCTTTTTTCATTTAGAACTGAAGAAAAAAAAGAGAAAAGAAAAAGAAGTTAGGAAAAAGAAAATAATAATGATTAATAAGTGAGAAGATTATGTATATATAAAGTACTATTTTAGTCATTTCCTTTACAAACACATATATATTGCTTTTCTTATGAATGGCTGCATTAATGAAAATAATAATGTTTTTAATGTAAAATTGCACACACACAAATATATATATATTATATATGTGTGTGTGTATTAAGGTCTAAGAATTCAACCCCACGGATGAACCGAGAAAAGATCGAACATGATGATGATCAAGAAACTTATTAAAAGAAGGAACATATAAAATTGAAATACATTAAAACTCGTAACCTCTTCAATTCAGTAAAAATGAACAAAGCAGAAACATTCAAAATAAAATAAAAATTTGAGGAGCACCTCATCTTATTCTCTCTGACGACAAATTAAATCCCTTTCTTAATTAAATTCAAGAACAAATAACTAATTAACTACTAATGGAATTTGATATTTTATTTATTTAAAGAGAGCATAGGTTTCCTTCCAAGAACCAGCTTCAGTTCTTGTATCATAGGTATAGGCCTTCAAGTTTGCGTCGATGCCAAAACGAAGATACGTTAAAGTGGTGTTGAATCCAGGTTTTGATAAAACGCGAGCTCCCATGGTGGAAGACTTGGCCACTTTGTATTCCAATCTCAAAGCATTGGTTTTTCTGTCAGAGTTAAACCTCACGTATTCAAGAGTTCCCCTGCCGATTTGGATCAATACAGTGGGAATATTCTTGGTGTTGTTATACAGTGCAAGGGTCTGAGACTGCAACTGCAACCCATATATGCCATTCACATTCTGGGATGGAGAAGCTCTGCTGGCAAGAAGAGTCGGGCCACCAACCCTTAGAGTTTGGCCAACCAAGAGAGTATCAGTTGGGGAATCAAAGCTTTGCCACAGGAACTTGCCCCTGGAGTCATAAAGAACCATGTTCCCTGTTGGCAATATCTTGAACCCAACTACGCCTTTGTTGGCGGTTGCACTTTGCCACACGATATCCCCATCCGCCTCAGCTAAAACAAGATTCCCATCCTTTCCTAGGGAGAATGTTGCATTTTCACCAACAGCGTTACCACGGTTAGCTTCCCAAACCCACCGCATGAGGGACTCGGAACGGACGGTTCCCATGCGCAGAGCGAGGGTATAGGCACCTGGGGTGGTGTTGTAGAAACAGAGTTGGAATGGGAATGTGAAGGGGCTAAGAACACGGTAATTGGCTCCATACTCAACTACGTAGTCCCCGAATTCGCCTTCGTTAACGAACTTGAAGGTTTCCGAGTCCGGAACAGTAGCACGAGCACTAATGGAGAAGTGCAGCACCAGCGGGAAGATAATAAGTGCCCCAAGGAAATGCTGCATTGAAGACGAAGAAGACATTTCATTAATTTGGATAATGCTGTTTTTTTTTTTTTTTTTTTTTTTTTGTTTCACAGGTGATGATCGTTTGTGTGCTGTGGAGTGATGGGTATGTATGTATATTTATAGGGAGGATGCGGGCTGCTCAGAGAAGAACAAATTGAATTATTGGTCATCGGGACGAAGATGGAAAGAACAGTCAAAAGGCAATAATAATATAATATACATATTATATATAAATATATATCTATATATATATCTGGTCGCATGAGACTGCGCCGCTGTCTTCTGATTGATTCTATAATTGCCTCTCCATAAACATGAGTTAATTGATGAGCGAGAAATGGAACAGTTGAATGTTATATATCGATAATATCATCCATTTTCAATTGATCATAGTAGCTACTTTCCAGATTTTTTACCCAATAATAGTTTATTTATAATTATCATATCATGTATTATCTTAAAGAAACTTAAAATAAAAAATATAGGAAAAATGGCCGGTTTAGTCTCTTAACTAATTTTAATAATTAACATACGTTCATAATCTATTTTTTTGACTTGCTAAGTCCTATATCTTTTTACGACTTGCCCGTTAAGTCCTTCCGGCAGAAATTTTGAATTTTTCGGCCAAATTTCATCACGTGACGGACACGTAATAAAATTTTAAGGGTAAAATCGTTCGCACACTATTCATAAACCCCCTCCCCCCCAAAAAAAAAAGGGATATATTAAAAAATGAAAGGGAAAATTACAGTTCTTAGCGGGAAGGGTTCGTTTTTGCCTGAAGCAAGAAGAAAACAAGGAGCTTTGTTGCAGTGGCACTTGGTTTGCATCTCACGGTTGTCGCTTGCTATAGGTAAAACAACTCATCTTGCATTTCAACTAAAAAAAAAAAAAAATGTTTTGGTATTTGATTTTGTTAGCATCTGAACTATTTATGAGAACCTCTTCAAAGTCTCAAACTTTGATGGGTTGGCATTCTTCTGCCCTTTTACCCAGTCGGCCCTTTTAATTCTTCATTTTAAACTAATGAGTGTTGAATCAGGGATTTTGCACGCCAAACGTAGGAATTTCTGCGCGAGGGAAAGTGAAGGCCAAAGAAACCGCTTCGCCCCTCTCTTTCTCAGTGAAATCAGGGCTTCAAGAAGCTCGGGACTCCTTGTTTTCTTCTTGCTTCAGGCAAAAACGAACCCTTCCCGCTAAGAACTGTAATTC
>JAXGGT010000136.1:36353-47237 GCA_035583425.1 Marsdenia floribunda | reverse complement strand
ACGAATACAATAGCGATGAAAATGATGGTACCCAGTTTGAGTTTCTACAAGATTTCCAAACGTCTTCAACAATCCAAGAAATCACCAGCTCCATCACGGGAATCGCCAATCTCCAGCAGCAAATTCATCTCCTTAGTCTTCGTCTCCTCCCTCGCCTCTCTTCTCTTCTACGCACCCACCCACATGGTGAGAAAAGTCTTGTTTTTTTTTTTTTTTTTTTTTCCCTTCTGCTATTGGCTGCTTCCTTTACCGTTTCGTGTTTTATCTTTCTTGAGATTGGCTAAAAATGGGATAGAAGTTCTAATTGTATCTAATACAGCGATGATCCTCCACAGAGCCCTTTCTGAAGCCACTTCATATGCTTCCAAGGTCCTTCTTTATCCCTCCAAAGATTCCTCCTTTCTGTTAATCTTATATGACTTCGTTGTTCGGTTTGGCGTATCTTTTGGCAAAGAAGTGAAAAGAAGATTGAAACTCATGAGTCATGACTTGTGATAAAGTTTTGCGTGTTTTGGTTCAATATGCAATGGAATACATATTTTTGTAATCATGTGTTGCTTCGAACTGGTTTAGAACTGAAATGCAATGTAACTTTTGATAATGTCTATTTGAGACCAGGACCAAGTTCTACATGGCAAGCCCTTGTCAAGTCTTGTGTTAAGAGGTCAATTTAGAAGCTTAGAGAAGGAATTTGCAAGAGTTTGCAATGAATTGGGTTTTCCAGAATCGAATTTGGGACAAGTTATTTCAGGTAATCGAATTTGTAATCTTTAGAGGGAATTGCTTTTCTGTTTTTTATGTCTTTTTTTTTTTTTTTTTTTGGCGGGGTGGGTTTTCTCTTTCTACAATGTAATATCTGTGGTGAGTGAATAAATATACTGAGAAACAGAAAGCCTGAGATATACTCTTGAAGTATAATCTTGATGTTTCGGCAAGTTCTGCAAGTGCCATTATTTGCAGAAACTAGTTATGTCATTTAAGTTTGCATATCCTGATAAGTGATAACATAAGTTAACATACCATAATTTATATATATATATGCTCAAAGCAAGACAATAAAATTGATGACCTTGTGGGAATGGAGAATACTGTATTTGTGTTGGATTGCAATAACATTCATCTGTTACAATTGAGCTGCCTCTGAATTCATTTTGTGGCAGCACTTTGCTACTAACATGTTTTGATCAAGGAGGACACTTTTATAGTAGCATTGTAAAATTGGTTTCCTGGCAATGACTTGTGGACTTATTTCAAAATCTTTGGATTCCAAAAGGATGATTTGCTGTAATCTTTTGGCCTTGTTCATAACGAGTACAATTGTAAGCTTTTATTTTGTTGTTGAGGGATTAAAATACAAAAAAAAAAAAAAAAAAAAAAATTACATTTCAGGTTCAGAGCTCCTTCAAGAAGATAGAGTTCAGCTTTGGTGGGCTGGGAAGGAGTTGACAAAGGAAAAAACTCTACGTGATTATATTGGAAAAAATGAGAAAACAAAGGTAGAGAGCAATTAATTGCACCTGTATTTTAATCAAAGAGGAGAATTATTCTGAAATAATTGTGACACCTTCTTGTCAGATCAAGCTTTGGTTGCATTCACATTCTCAAGGCCTCAAGAATCAATAAGAATAGACCGTCGGAGACAGACACAGGCGGAAATCTCATATTGTAAGCTTCTAAATCCACTAGGTTAAGGGCATACATCGTAGTAGTACCTATAAATAAGTGATGTTAGCAATGTTGCAGTATTTCTAAGATCTCTTTTCTTCCAAGAGTAAGGTATTATTGGCTTTGAATTGTTGCAGATGGCAAATTTGAGAGCAAAAGCCTATTAACCGTTGTGGGAGATTATGTTAATATGATCTAGTCTTTATTCTGTGAAAAAAATGTATATTTTCTTATTCCTTTTAGTGATTGAAATTCATTCATTTGTTAATATATATATATATATATATATATTACGTTTATTATTATTATTTTTTCTCGTAAGTTTATTTATTTATTATTTTGTATGGGAGGGGAAGGAGAGGAGAGGAGAGAGGGGAGATCTTCTGACTAATTATGATTTTTTACCTTTTTTGGATGAAGATTAATTAGGAGTTAGAGAGTGAATCTATCATAGAATATAAGGATAGACCTTGGTACTTATTGTTAAATCAAGAAATTTTTGGTATAGCATTAAGAAATTTTTTTGATATAACAAGAACGGTATCAAATAATTAGCGCTCTAAGTGCTATTAGGTCCATAGTACAGTGCGGGCCTAAGTCGTGACAGGCCTCCAAGCTGAGGGTGAGTCAATAAGGGAAGAGTAAATAGTAAACAATAGTGGGAATCTTCTAAAGAAAAGCCAAGACATGAAAACCTGCCATGGATATCTATTCCTCTTTGAAAGGGTTGAATATAGTGTCTTTGGAGGGTACTTATCAGTGTAGTCTTCTCACATATCTGAAGGGACAATCAATCATGACAATTGAAAACAAGCATCAAAAGAAGAAAAAACTGATGATTTATTGGGAATTTTCTCATATTGGGTTTAGGTTGGTGCAAATCAATTGATATTTCAAGGAAAATCAATCATGACAATGTAAACATTACACAAAGAACTCACTCTTTCAGGGTTAGCCATAATTTTCACACTAATGCATGAACAGAATGTCAAAAAAAAAAAAAAGTGGTGTATATAATGATCAATTTCTGTGGTTTGTACCATTTTATCAGCAGAATCGATTTGTTATTTTCAATTCTTTTTTTTTTTTTTTTCTTTTTCTTGTTATAAATTTCTTAGTATTTGATAGTCACTTTGTACCTTGACTAATGTGGAATTGAGTTGGGTCAAACCCCTCCCCTTTTGAGGGACAAGATCTCGCAATACTTATTTTTCCGTTTATAAAGTTTGAACTTGAGACTTTATTTAAGGAGAATTACAAACAAGTTGTTGATAATTTTTGTTCTCTTTGCTGTAGAATCATTAAATATTTTTGGGTCTAAAAAATATATCTTCTCCTTTCAGTAACCAAAGATTATAATAGGACATGACTTTCATCTGCCAACTTTTCTTTTTCTTCTGCAGGTCTTTTCAAGATCAATTGCATATACTTTTTGTGCATAAAGAACAAGTTGGTATTTATGTATGTATATATATATATGCATATTAATATTACTTGAAAAGAGAATTCTTTTAAATTGTGATCACAGTCATCTAAGGGTTTTTGTTTTTTTTTGTTTGTTTTTTTTTTTTTTAAATTCCCCATTTTTTATTTTCCAGACATGGATTCCCTGAGATCAGGTGGGCAGTAGAGACTTTTGTTGTTTGGTTATGAATACACACACCCCACCCCACCCTTAAGTGCTCAACATTATCAAATGTTCTTTCCATTCATTGGAGTTATCATCTTTTTAGCTCTATTATTGTCAAAAATCTGGCTGACAAAGCTTACTTAGTTTAAGGTTATGTGTACACCCACATGAAAAGCTGTCTCTCTCTTCAATTACAGATTTACACCTTTCTTTAAATTATCTGATTTCAAATCATTTGTTGTAAAGTTTAGTTTGTGTAAGAAGAAAATTGGGCCTTGCAATCATAACCATGATTATCTTTTCTTTATTTTTTATTTTTATTTTTTATAATACGACGTGTCTCGAATAAATCTTAACTACATTCAAATTAGATTTCTTTCATAAGATAGTTCTAACCTTAAATTTTTAAAGGTTAGTGACAATATTTTCAAGTTATAACTGTATCCTTTTGAGAGATAAGTAAATTTTAAACGGTTATATACGTAAGTACAATTTCAAACTTTATATTCTTTTCAAGTTTTCATTTTCTCTTCTCACTCTTCGTCTTCTTTGTCCTTTTTAAAAAAATAAAAAAAAAATGTTTGTTCTAAAATAAGAATGTTACAGTGTAATAATTTATACATTGATGAAATAAGGAAATTCTTCTTTGTCTTCTATTCATATTGATTACATAAATGAGATTGTTGGGAACCTATGATTTATGTAATTCTTCCCAGAAAGTTTCCCATCATATTTAATTTCTTTTTGGGTTGTCAATAATAATGATTAAGATATCAACTTGAGTGAGTTGTTGCTGGTAATTATAATATAATGTAAAATTAGATAGATACTTATGAATCTATTTATCTATCTGTATATATATATATATATATATATGTATATGTGTATATAAGGAGAGGTGAATGATGTAGTTATTATTACTTGAGATTGTATGTGATTTTATACCTAATCTAAAATCTTAGATGCAATTCCATAGCTAGTGAAGCCATGATAAAGTATCACACTAAGTTTTTAGCTAACATCATTTCAATAGGGTTGGTGGCTCAATTTTACTATTAGGCAGCACAATCAATGAAACTTATGCAACCAAAGTTCATTTGTTGTCAAAAGGAAAAAAAATTCAACTAAGGATTATGTCACGATTCGGGTACCATGATTATAAGTCTGATAATACATTTATATTTCATAAGATATTTATAATGTGGGATGGGATATCATAAATTATGGGTTTGATACATGTATAAATTTCAAAAAAAATTTACAATATAATCATTGTAAAATAAGTTAATTGAAATTTTTTTTAAAAAAAATTATAATAAAAAATATTAATTAATTTATTATATCAAGTCAAGAGTCAGGTAATATAGCAACTACACACAAGATCAGGTAATATAGCAACTACACACAAGATTTTCTTATAAACATAACTAAACTAACATAATATTACAAAACCCTATAGTAGAGAAGATGAAGAAGGGCAACATCATGGGCATTGAATATGGGAAATTCTCTCTTTTTCAGCTAGCAATTCATGATGATGTCTGAAGCCAATAGAAAAATGAAATGCACTAGCATTGTCTTGTCTAAGCACCCATTACCAAAGGAAACAACACAGTCATCATCATCATTTGCTAATTAAAGTGCTTTTTTTTATTTTTTTTAACTATTTCTAAACTGCACTATGGTTTCTCTTTGGTAATTAATCTTGCTTCCTTTGCATTTAAGCAAAACAATCTAAAGTTGACAATTTTTTCCATTTTTTTTTTTGAGGGGTTCATTCTTGCAGTCAAGAACTTTTCCTCTAAAGGGAAATTGTTTATAAGCATACTGCCAAAAGTAACCCTTTAACAAAAAGACAAGATCTTTATGAGTACTGAAAGGAATAGTAGCAAAATGAGATTGGAATTTGGAATGTGGAAGTTCTGCTTTGTTTATGAAGTGGGTTAGTTTTTTTTTTTTTTGTTCAACTTCCTAATAATTGTTCATGAAAGAGAAGAACTTTCATGCTAATGCTACAATTTTACAGAAACTTTTTGACTTCTGCTGTTCTGCAGCAAAGGACTGACTCCAGTGCATAATTCTGAATCTTTTACAGTGGTTAATGATTTCCATTTGCACAAAATTAGTACAGGAAAGAAAAGGAAAAAAAAAAGGGACGGAAAGAGAAAACAATCATAAACCCAATCAAATTTTTGTACTTTCGTCTTAATTCCTTCTTTTTATCTCCCTTTCTACATATCTATCTTTTAACCCCTGCAAAGTGCTGGTCTTTGCTCTTCATGATGAACTACCCTGGCTGCGGATAATGAGCAGAAACCGAGGTCACTTGCATTCTTTCTTGAATGGAACTGTTGTTCCTGCTGCTGCTGAGACCTTTTACAATGAGCAATTGCTGCCTGGATTGGATTCTCTATGTCTGAATTAACACTGTTACTTCTCTTGAAAAACTGTAGCTCCCTGAATCCGTTGCTATCTGTTGAAGTTGAAGCTGAAGAAGAAACGGATGAAGACAGAGAAGATGAGGATCTAGTCATGGATATCCGCTTGATAGCCCCTGAAAATGACCTTCTATGGTGTCCTCCTCCTCCTCCTCTGCTGCCATTCTCATCTAAACTTCCTTTGTTGAGAGTCTTTAATATTACTGGTTGTGTTTCTTGCTTATTAGCGGCACCTTTCTGAATTTGTCCGAAGGGGTTTTTTCTTGCTGCCTTTACATGTTTGTTTGAAGATTCTTTAGCCTTCATAATTGATCCTTCATTAAAATTTCTTGAAGCTGCTGCTGCACAAGTCTCAGTAGAACAAGCAGTTTTATTAAACAAGGACTTGAGATAAGCCCTGGAAGCCTTCAGCTTAGAACCAAGAGAAGAGTGGTTGATCAACTTGAGCTTTCTAGTCCAGGACTTCTTAGGGTGGTTTTGATCTGAAAAGGCAAAACTTGTTCCTAATTCTGAAGAATATTCAAGAAAGTAGTCTTCAGGGTTGAGTTCTCTGCTAACTTGGCAGGACTCAAATGGGGTGTTGTTTGAAGTTGGGGTGTTGTTGTCGGTGGGTGTGAATAATGGTGTGCTGAAAGACTCATCAAAGTTATTATAATAATCAGCTTTGTAATCGTAGGTGGTGGTATTCTGCAGAAGTTTCTCCACCATTTGTAATCGAGGTGGGAGATGAAGAGGAAGGAGTTTCCCTTTGTAGAAGAGTTCATCAGCAGGTGAAGGTGCTGTGTCTCTCCCCGAGGAGCTTGACATTTGGAACTCAAATTCTCTAACATGGGGAGAAGAAGCGTTTCTGGGGTAGCTGAAGATGGCTGGTTGCGAGCCTACTTCCATGTCAATGTAATCTTCTTCTGCATGCTCACAAGAATGGCGATTTGAATCCATTTCTTTTTGGTTTTTCCTTTTAACTCTCTCTCTCTCTCTCTCTCTCTCTGGGGCTTCTCTCACTGGAATATGAACTTTGAAGTAGGGGGTTTGTGAAGGAAATGGAGGGTTAGGGCATCATATAAAAGAATGGCAAAGGCCAAATTAAAGGCTATGAAAAGGAAAGGAGTACAACTATTTTGTATGTAGTGTGACATGATGTAAGAAAATTTGGAAATTCTTTTTTTCAAGAAAGAATAAGTGTATATATATATATATATATTAGTATATCTCGTTCATCTGCCTCTTCATTTTGTAGAAGGGATCATATATAGTATGCTTTTTGGATAGTTGTATGTTTAGGGTTTATAGAGCTACAAAAAAAAAATGATACTTAAATAATGCCACTCTGATTTGGGTTGTGAGATTACTGCTTTTCATATATATATATATAAAAAATAAAATCTAATTAGTAATGATACAAATTACTATGATGTTTTAATTTTTATTTTTTAAAGAAAATTTTGAGATTTTTTTGACTTCATATGGTATAGCACTTAATTTACGATGTACATACTTATATTTCATGACATATTCAGATAAATTTACGATGTACGATGTAAAAAAATGTATTACAATTTGAATACTTGTTATCAAGTGATATCTTTTTAGTATAATAAGAACAATTAGTAAATAATTGATAATAAATTTTTATTTAAGACATGCATAACAAAGAAATTATCTCTATTTTTTAACTCATAAAATAATCATGATTGTAGAAGTAATATAATTATATATATATATATATTCATAAAAAAGAGAGAAATCACCTTTATTATTTAATATATTAAAACAAATAATTTCTAATACTTTTTGTCGTGTACTTTTTCATTTAAGAAAAAAGTAAAGGGTAATATAATCTTAATTAATTATACTTTAATTAGTTATATTGTCATCAACTTTAGCTGGTGCATTGTATATATATATATATATATAGAGAGAGAGAGAGAGAGAGAGTAGAATGACTTATAAAAGGAAAATTAGTGAGTAGATCTTAGTTTTTCGAGGCAAACTAGGATATTCCAATAAGGATTTGATATAATCAGACAATGTTAAGAATTTTACACGAGTGGGTATAAGGAAAAGGGACATAACACCAAAATTAAGCTTCTGATTGATTTCTGTGCTCGTGCGGCTTCAACGTAATTGCTGGTGCTAGCTGCTGCTGCTAGCTAGTGCACAACCACATACATATATATATATATATATATATATATATATACATACATATACGCACATACATACATTTTTTTTTTTTTTTGAGGTGGTATCTCAGGCCCTTCCGGCCCAGACTAATCCACCCAGGGAGGCCCAACAGTGCGGGTATACCCGCACTTGCGAATATATCTCGAACTATAGAACTCCGGATGAAGTTTAAACCCTTAAACTCTTGACAAGTCAGGAGGTAAGGGAGAAACTTGGTTTGTCAAGAGGTAAGGGAGAGACTCCTAAACCAGTAAGCCAAGAGAGGAATTTCAGACATACATACATATTTGATATGTATATATATAATGTGGGAATTGAAGATGAATTTGAAAGACAGAAGATAGAATGAGAACAATAATTAGGGTTTCATAACATTTAATAATGAATTACAAGAGAGAAATAAGAGTATATATAGTAAATAATGTAAAAAGACTATTCTACCCTTATGAGGAAAAATGAATAACAAAACTAATATACTCTAACAAAACTTCAAAGAAAGACAAAAGCAAATATGTTTGAAATAAAAACACTTCAAAAAAAAAAAAAAAGAAAAAGAAAAACTATATTGTACGAGAATCAAGCTGTTCTCTCAATTTAAGTAGAGTTATAAATTTAAAAATTTAGTATCAAAACTTACTTCTTGAAAGAGATTTATCTAGCTTGAGAAAATTAGTTTGAATATGAACATAACTTAATAATTTAGGTATTATCTATTATTGAGACTTATTTAGAATACTTCGTATATTAAGTGAAAAAATAATAACAATAATTTACACTTAAATTTTAAGTTTGTTATTAATTATGAGTATATTGTAAGAATTAAATATTTTTACAAATAAATTCAATTTAAATAAATATAATTTAAATTAAATCTAAATTAATTAAAACAGTATTTTGATGTAATAAAATAAAATATTTAGCATGGAAAATTGGTCATTTTAGTCCCCATACTAATTTCGCTTGGACAAAAGGGTCCTTGTATTTTAATTTTTGGACAAACAAATCCTCTTTTTTTTTTGTTTGGACAAACAGATCCTTTTGACCAATTTTATTTGAAAAAAATTGTTAATTTTTACATGATTTATTATTATTCTACATATTGTGATAATAATTATTTCATTTATTTTTAATTTTCTCATAATTCCTCTATTTTCTTCTTATATTTTTGGACAAAAATTAGTTAAAAAGGGACCACTTTGTCCAAATAAAAAAAGAATGGGGATTCGTTTGTCCAAAAATAAAAAACAGGAACCTTTTTGTCCAAACGAAATTAGTATGGGGACTAAAATGGGCAATTTTCCTATTTAGTATCAACTCATCACTATCTTTATTACACTTTGCCAACTTTTTACTGGATTCCAGGGTTGGTTTTTTTTTTTTATAAGGTTTATAATACTTTTCTTAGAGATGCAAATCCCCATGTTAAACTGATTTTTTTTTTTTTTTTTTTTAAAAAAAAAAAAAAAAAAAAATTTTAAAAAAATTATCTTCTAATTATTTTATAGTGAAGGAGAAGAAGGAGAAGATTGGGAATTATTTAATAAGTGATAAAATGGGAGATTGTTGACCTTGAAGACAGTAATGGAGAAAAGAACAAGAGGAAAAGAAAACACACGATCCGACACTTGATGGTGGAGAGGAGGAGATTGGCAAAAAAAGAAAGAAAGAAAGACATGGAGGAGATGCCTGCCTCCGAGATACCCGAGACCCCCACATTTTCAGTTCAACCTTTTCTTTTCTTTTTTTTTTTTTGAATCTTTTCACCACTAATTAATTATTATTATTATTAATAGAGTTTTGAAAGTAAGATGATAATTCAGTGATACGATTTTTTTTGTTTAAATATTTTGATATAGCTTATCAAACAGAGATTTTGAGTTCGAATTTCATATAAACAATCTTGTAATGTATTTTAACAATGTGTTCTAGTTTTAAAAAAAATTTCTCCATAAATTTCTTCTAAATTAGTTAATAAAAATATTCTTTAAAAAAATAAGTAGAATTTTAAAATTTGACGATAAAAAAGACAAAACATTCCCATTAACGTTTTCCTTCTTAATCCAAAGCTCCAACAAATAGTTTTGTCACTTGTGTTTTTTCAATATTGACTCAAGAAAATAACAGGAAACATAGCCCCCCCCAACCCCCAACCTTTTTTTCAATAATTTTTTTCCTGTGTGTAAAAATTTGAACTTAAACCGTACTTAAAAAATTCAAATTACTTACTATTGGACTGTAGTACACCAACCCTTTGTTGGTCAGATTTCCCACCAATCCTCGGCCATATTTGACCATATGCTCTTACTCATCTCCCGAATTTCTCATTTTCAAGACTTTATTCACAAATTTGACTGATGTATCATCTACATGCTTCACGTAGTAAATCAATCTTTTTTGAGTAAAAAATATTATTAACCCTCAATTAAGTGAATTATATGCCAATCCCAGCTGCACCTTTTACAATACATACTGATTTCTTTTCTTCAGAATCCAGTAAGTTTTAATTGTACTTTCTGGGGTGCAAATTGGTATGGATATGGAAGAGAAGAAAAAAAAAAAAAGGAGTTTTGAGCAACTACAGCCACAAAACAAATTTGTCGTCCCACTATGCCAGAAAATCTGGATGCTATTCCTTTACTTTGGCTCAACTTCAATCAGCACAACAAAGACACCTTTCTTGATTCGATTATAGGGCCTTCATTGCCGGGTATCATCCCACCAGCAACAGAGCAAGGACATAGAAATTGATTCCTGACCAGTTTCAAACAATGCTTTTTTTATCGCAAGTCATTTTTAGAAACTTGCTTTCGAGGATTCCCTCCACACATAATATTAATCTTTGATTTCAACTCCACCAATTTCTGTACCCTGTTACCGAGTGCATTGGAGCCCCTGTGCAATGATTATGCTCATCAAAAGATAAGACAAATCCCAATATCCATATGAGGAAACGTTGTTCTCTACCAC
>JAXGGT010000136.1:0-26562 GCA_035583425.1 Marsdenia floribunda | reverse complement strand
CACAAAGCTGAATTGAATCGTGTCAATTTGCAATTTTCAATTGCTCATCTTGCAATATAACCATAATGCAGTAAAGATCCATCAATTTTGACATTTTCCAAAGCAAAGTTTACCAAAAGATTCCCAAAGAAGGTTGAAAAAGAAAAACATATGCAAAAACCAAAGGCCCCTACCTATATCTAAAATCTTGGCCAAGAAAATTGCAAACACTTTTCTCCAGCAAAGATATTTCACAAATCAGGACCTCTGACAACGAAAATCACTCTTTAGAATTAATTTCAGTGACCAGGTTTAACAAGGATTCCAAAATGTGAGACATCCCTGTCCAAATCAAGAAGAAGTTGCAATTCAAAAAAGACCAAAGTAGTTGATTTTCTGTAGTAGACAGCCCCAAACACAGGCAGTAATGTGAAAAGGCCTTTGGAGTATCCATCCAAATCCTCAAGATGAAGGTTGAAACAAGAGAAAAACTTTTGATAGCGTTTATGACTCAACTGACAAAAGAAGAATTGGGAGTAACAAAAAACTCAGAATCCGACTAGAAGTCCTACAAAAATCAATAAACTTTTAGAAAGATAAAAACTTTAGACAGACTATAATTCTTGTCGATTGAATACTGGTTGGAAATCTTTAAAACCATCCTCCCATTGACCATAATAAAATCACTCAAATTTGAAGCTCCAAAGAATAATACATTTGACACTTCACCATTATTTTTGAGCTCCTAATACCTACACTAATAACAATACAGTACGCAGCTCTTAGTAACATAATCATTTCACACGGAACTTTGATGTGCAGAGAAAAGCTTCGGTAACCTAAGCAATTAAGAACTAATATCATTCGCATTTCTCATACAACAGACAGAGAACAACCTCAAACGGAAACCTTCAATTTCAAAAAAAAACAATCATTTCGCCTGCAACTTCCGCCTATACCTTACACACATTACCAATTGACCAAAACGGTGTATGTGTATATAATATATGTAATTAGAGAAGAAATATTACAATGCGGTCCTGAAGGATTTTGGCGCCCTCGGCGACGGCTTGACCGGCTTGATGAACGACGGTGTCGGCATAGTTCTTGACCGTGCGGGTGATATTATTTTTGTTCCCAACCTCAACCGCTCTGCTCACAGCCGATTTAAACCACGACATTTTTCTTGCCTCTCTAACAACAATTTGCTTACCAACAGCAAATTCTCAGAAATTAATTGATAGTCTTAGTTTTAGGGTTAAATTTCTTCTTCTTTTTTTATAATTTGTACGGAGATTGAAAGAGATATTTTCCCCTTTATTTATGAAATTTAGAAAAGGACCTAGAAGTTAAAAAAAAAGGGAGGAATCGTGAATAGGGTGCAGGTTTTTCAAATTGGATACGCACAAAATTTTAGATTATCAAGGTTTTAAGTTGACTTGGAGTTTTTGGTGAAGGCCCTTTTTTTCTTTGTTTGTTTTCTTTCCAAATACTGTCCTGTCCCTCTCCCTCAACCCTTCCCATTCCCAAATTTTGGCCGAAATTTTCTATTACATTCTATTCTCTCTGTCATAAAATTTATTTTTCAAAAGATAATATGTTATATTAATGGATTTTCTGTTTAAGTATTTATATATATATATATATATATATATATATATATATAGAAATTTTGAGAAATTTTGAGGATTTTCATGTCTAAAACTCCTGATTTTTTAAATTATAAGCGAGATTGCTACCACTAGGGATGGCAACGAGGCATAGATTTGCGGGGACTCTTTCCCATCCCATCGCCGGTTCCTATATCTATTCCCATCCCATCTCCTACGGGTAATTGGTTTTACATCCCATTCCATCCCCAACTGGAATCGGGTACCACAATAGGGATTTTTCACCGTTATATTTTTTATCAAATATTTTATTTTTAATTAAATTATTCATAAAAAAATTAATCAAAATAAAATTATGAAGATAATATGTTATTTTAATGGATTTTCTATTTAAGGTTTTTTTAAGAAATTTTGAAGATTTTTGTCACTGAGATGTCTAAAATTCATGATTTCTTAAATTATAGGCGAGGTTGCTACCACTGAGCTAAGCCTTCTTGACCTGTAAGTATGATTGTTCCTAATTGAAATCTTTAACATTATGAAAATTTATAAAAATAATTATTCCAATTTTTTTTTTCTTTTTTTCTTATCTGAATGAGGTGGTAGGTTATTATTATTTATCATCTCATAAAATTAATATAGTTTGACATTTTTTTTAAGATTCCTTTTTAATTAATACTTTACAAGTTTTTTTTATTTTTTATTTTTTATTTTTTATTTGTCACACATATAAAAATATGAAATTTACTTTATTCAATAAATAATAATTAATAAATACTCCATGTGTTTATTTTTCTTTTAAATTGTCACATTGGAGAAAAATTGATGTTTTTTTTTAATTGTCACATTAGAAATTTAATGTACATTTATTAATGTTTTTTCATTAATATCCTTATAATTAATGTTTTACAAGTTATACTTATTAATTATTCTTATTGAATAAAGTAAAGTCAGTGATATTTTTATTATTTTTCAATTAAAAAAAAGAACACATTAATTTATCTTATCTATTTAAAAAAATTATGGATGATCCAACCTTCTTTTTTTATTTTTTTAGTTTAACCTCCTGACTCTAATTAATTTGAAATCGAGCCATATCAGACTCCATTTTCAAAAAAAGTTCTCCTTAACACTCATTTCTCTATATATAAGGTTCCTATTTAAGACATTGATTACGAGAAACTAAACTACTTTCATTTTGACCAACGAATTATTGGTTCCCCTTCCCTTATTTGATTCCTCCTACAAGATATCTGTCTTGTGGATTTCAAATGGGCTTAAGAAAGAAGCTATTATTTCCTTTCTACTGGGCTTGTTATGTATAATTGAGCTAGTATGGTGATTTTTAGCCTTCGGCATGACATTCCATTTGGGCTCTTGCCCCATTTAGCAATTAACATGACACTTTGACCATATTTCCTTCTCAAAGTCTAAAAGAATGGAGGAAGGAAGTACTTAGTTATGAAATATTAAGAGAAAATTATCAATAAATATTACTTTTTTTTATATTTTATTTGTAATAAATAAGAAAACACATCTTTTAATAAAAATACAAAATTAATATATTTTTTAATTGAAAAGATTAAAATTTATTTTAAATTTATTTTCTTTGATAAAAATATGAGTTACAAAACGTTTATTATAAGATATTAAGAAAAATATATTAATTAATGTACTTTAATATTAGATTATTTTTTAATATATAAATAAATTATATTAAATAGATGGAGTAATGTGAAAGTAAAAATATCTCTTTTTTTAAGAAAACTGGTGAAATTTGGTTGCTAATGTTTATAATTTTTGTGTGGTTAATCTCTTTTCTTTATTTTTTATTTAGTAAGTTTCCAATATATAATAAGTTGGTGTATTTAGTATTTTTTTAACAAAATCTATTATTTGGACAAGTTAAATTTTGTAAATAAATAGATCAAATGCATTTTTTTTTTTTTTTTTTTTTTTGTTTGGTGAATGAGGACTTACTAAATCAAAATAAATAAAATTGACCAATCACACCAATGATTGAAAGATTGGGGACCAAATCCATCAATTTTCCATTTTTTTTTACTTGTCACCTCCTCATAAAATCAATGAGTATTTTATGCTATATTTGGATTTCAACTCAAGTTAAGTTTGGTGAAAGATTTTTTGCTTCCCAACAACCCTATATATTTGGACATCACTTTTTTTTGAGTTAGAATTTGTCCTCCAAATGTACGGACTAGATGTGTCACCTCAACTATATTTTCTTACAAAAGTAATTATTACATACTATAAAATCTATATAATTAATCCAATTTTTTTCAACGTAAAATTTATTTTTCAAGACAATATTCATTTTGAGTTAAGTTGTGTTTGAAAAAGTAATTTTTTTCATAAATAATGGTAATCTAAACACACATGTTTGTAATCAAAAGACAACGTAATTTTTGTATATTTCTTTTTAAAGAGATAAACTCTCTCTCTCTCTCTCTTTTTTTTTTTTTATTTTTATTTGTCTTATAAAAAATTATATTCCTTTAAAAAAAAATAATACTTGTTTAGAATTTTTTTTTTTTTTTAAATTTGAGATATTTTTGTTTTTATGGTGTCTCAAATTCATGATCTCTCGGATCATACGTGACTTTACTACCAACTGAGTTACACGTGTCACAAACTCATGATTTTTAGGATCATAAATGAGGTTGTTACCAACTGAATTACACCTTCTTGACATACGTGTTTAGTTAAAAAAATTAAAATATATATTTTTTTTACGATGGTATCTTAAGACCCTTCTGGCCCAAATTAATCAACCCAGAGAAGCTCAATAGTGCGAGAAAATTAACACATGTAAATATATTTCGAACTGTAGAATATCCAGGTGAGGTTACTCCTTCACCTCTTAGCAAGTCAAGAGAAAAGGGAAATTTGACCCCTAAATTTCTTGGCAAGCCAAGAGTTCTACGGGAAGAAACCTGAATAATATGCCAAAAGAAATTCTTCAAAAATTAAACTATTATTAAACTTTACTTAAAAATAAAAATATTAAAAAAAAACTAATAAATACACATAAAATTTTTAAGTGACAAATATTAAAAAAAAAAAAAAAAAAAAACAATTTTTATAAGTACATGCAAAAATGGTTAGAATCTTTGAATTTGAATGCTCACAGCTTCTTCTGCTTACATGATTCCACGTTTCCGCTTTATTCACCTCGCATCGACAAAGCTAACCTTCAAAGTTCAAACCCCACCTTCCATTGGTACTCCCCATTTCCCACATGTCTGTCAAATTAAAAGCGCTCTAACCAACACCCCCGCCATTATTATAATTTCCCCCACTGTCCTGTATTTTCCCATACACTCCCCTATGTATATAAAAACCCAACAACAGCCACAAACTCGGAGAAGAAGAAGAAGAAGGAGGAGGAGGAGGAACGATCAAGAATATAGACAAATCTATCTCATACCATTTCGGAAAAAGGCATTATAATGGCTTCATATTCTTCAGTCTCCGTTTCCGATGTTCAGGTCGAGAGCTTCGTGTTCCCTCCTACCGTCAAGGCTCCGGGAAGTACCAAAGCATTCTTTCTCGCCGGGGCAGGTCCGTTGAACTTCTGATGTTGTGTGTATTATCTTTTTTTATTAATTTTTCCCAGTTTGACTCAGCGATGACTCTGTGTGTACCGTGGATTAGGGACGAGAGAAGTGGTTGTTGGAGGAGGCAAATTTCTGAAGGTCACGGCTATAGGTGTGTATTTGGAGGAAGGCGCCGCTCCATTACTGGCCGGTAAATGGAAAGGCAAAACGGCGGAGGAGTTGATGAATTCCGTTGATTTCTTCAGAGATATTGTTACAGGTAATGAATGCTCTGTTTGTCAAACTGGACCGATCAGACTCGGCGAAATATTGTCAGTAAAAAAACTGATTATATTGGAACTTTTAGACTTAAAAACAATGGGAATTTTTCATATATTTTTGAATTTGCGCAGTAAAAAAAAAAATTGATGAACCAGCCCGAAACAAACAAATCAGAGTTTAAAACCTTACTAATTGAGGCTCTATTAGAGAAATTTCTAAATATAGAATGTTTAAATCATGTTTTCTTATAATGGGCGTTAGATTATGTTTAATAAATAAATACCTGAATATTCTTATTTGATTTGTTTCAAAACTAGAAACTTTCATGTGTATATAAATATTTAAGTATTAAAGAGTAAATAATTAGGATGCATTAGGAAAAAAGAAAAAAAAAAATTGTACTGCGCAAAACAATGTGTATATAATTAATATTTAAGTATTAAATCATGATGTGTGTTTTGTTAGATAGGATATGTTGATTTGGTTGATGGTATAATGGTTATGGATTAAAAACAATAATGATAATAATAATATGTGGTGGGGGTGTTATTGTGAATGATATTACTATTTATCTAGTTAAAATTGAAGGGGAAGTTAAATGAAAATTTAGTTCTTATATATATTTTAAAATGGTAACTTCTCACTTATCTCGAACTTATGACTTCTTGAATTATAATTACTCACTGAATTAAGCTTTATTAACTCTTTATATATTTTTTTATTTGTTACAAAATAAACTTTGACACAGTATAACAACTATTAAAATAAAGTCTTAAAAAAATGTATTAAAAATGTGAATTTTTTTTTTTTTTTTTTTTTGTTAAAACTCAAAATTTATTTGAATTGTATTTTTTTTATGAACTTTTAATATTGTCATGATGTAATTTAATATTATTAAATAGAATTTCACATGTTAAGTAATTAAGGGGAAAAAAAATCTAAAATTGTTATCAAATCTAAAAAAATTAAAAAAAAAAAAAAAACTACATTGTTTTACTAAATAGTCTCCTAATGTTTAGCTTATTATATAGTTTATGTGGTTGAGAAACATTGTAATGTTAATAATTTTGTTGTGATCACAGTCGTGTATATATATATATATATATATATTAATATTGTTAATTTAGTTACAATTTAAGTATTAATTTGTCAAGGAAGCATAACTTAGTTAGTAACAGTGAAGTAACAGTCTCACTGGTTATGAGTTCGAAAAACAATACAAGTAAAACAATCTTAAATTTAAAAAATACTAATTTAAATTTTTTTTTTTTTGACTCAATGTCCTATTTTATCTTAAAAACATAGTATGACTGTAATTTTTTTTTTTTAAATAAGAAATAGTATTACCTAGTTAATAATTATTAATTATGAAACTAAAACAATTGATCAAAGTAATTAAGATTCTGTTGGTAGAAATGTATATTTTACTATTCTACCACCACTCAATAATAAAGATAAGGATAGACATTACAAAATTATAAAACATTATATTTCAAATTAGGAGGAAGATCACAAGTATATATATATATTAAATAAATATTTGAAATTGTATTTTTTAATTTAAATATTTAAAAAATTAATTTTTAAATAAATAATAGGTGAATCGAATTCTATTCTTGCAAATCAATCTACTGATATGTTCTTGAGGAATTAATAATTAGAGGGAAAAAACAAACTAGTCCAAATTAGTTTGACAAAAAAAAAAAGGCCTAATTCTTTTGAAGAAGCTTAAAGGGACTTGTATGTTTTAAACCTTTTAGATGAGTTCGAAACAATGGGAAAAACTGAGTTTGTGTTAGGCCACCACGCGAGGGATGATAAATGTATCAAAAGACAAAAGGAATGTTAGCAAAGAGAACTGACTCTCTTATATGTGTTAACTCTCCACTAATTTTATAGGTCCTTTTGAGAAGTTTACACAGGTGAAGATGATATTGCCTTTAACTGGTAAGCAATACTCAGAGAAAGTGGTACAAAATTGTGCTGCATTTTGGAAAGAAATTGGAGCTTACACTGATGCAGAAACTAAAGCCCTTGATAAGTTCCATGAGGCTTTTGAGAGTGAATCTTTCCCACCTGGTGCCTCCATTCTTTTCACCCAGTCACCCCTTGGGACATTAACGGTATGCCACACTTTATACCCTCATTGCTCTTTATTCTTTGAAAAACCCTTAACCTTCTTGATTTTCTCCGGACTTAAAATCCAATTTAACTCTGGAATTTGGCTCTCTTTTTTTTTTTTTTTCCCTCTTTTAATAATTGTAACTTTAAACTTTATCTTACCCTTGCGAAAGAGTTTAGTTTAAGGACTAAATTGAGTTATTTTCCCTTTTAGGTATCGGTTAGTTGAATATATTGACTTTCTATAAAGAGTAGGCCTTAATTTCCAGAAACTGATGTTTGATGTGAATTTTACGATTAGTAGTTCGCCATCTGTTGTCCACTTTTATTGGCAGAATCTACAAAAATCTTGACTTTGTTAATCTTGATGTTTGAAAATTGAATTACAGCAAGAATATTATTTAGCTTTTTTCTGTTGTCATAAAGTAACAATTAGCAAAGAAGGTTGAATACCTGAGACTTAGATAGCCTGAAGAAACTCTGGTTTCACAATTGAGTAAACCTCTAGAACATGTTTGCTCTTACGCAACATTACCAGATAACATTCCCTTTCTCCACATTTTTATTTATGCACATGTGCCAAAATCTTCCCCTTTCCTTGATAAATGTTTTAAACTTTCACTTGAGACAAAATTTTGACATAATATTAGAGCGGGAAGTTCCCACCCCGTCTGTCAGTGATTATTCACTTGTTGGGTTTGTTATTGACAAATTGCATTCCAGTGTTAACAAAAAGAGGTTTGATAAATGTATAAATCAAACCCAGTAAAAAACTACCACTGGCAGTACACATGCAGATGTTCCCAGTCTTAATTAAATACTATGGTATACGCAATTTCCTGAACATTAGCTAACCAATTGACTGATCTAGCAGAAAGTCCTGTTTCTATAATTTGTTCCATGACTTCCTTGAGCTTTTTCTAGTCTATCTTTTTCCCAGTCAATTTCTAAGTATCTGATGTGGTCCAATGGGGAGCAGAAAGGGGTTTAGACCCATAAATTGCATCGAGGAGACTTGAATGGCCATGGCAATGGCCTGGAGTCACCAAGTGAAGACATTTTCCTTAGGACCTTTGGCTCTCACAGATTCTGTAATCTCATGGTCCAGCTACGTGCCATTTGGCCTTCTCTTAAAGAAGTCGTCAACATCAAATGGAATCAAAACCTACCCTCCCCACCGCCCCCTTTTTTTTCTTTTTTTTTTTTTTTTTGTCTTGAGTGATTTGAAATTTATATGATTTAGTCTAATCTTTATACTCTTAATTTGATTCTTATTGAAATAAAAATATCATATTGTCGTTACTGACTTTATGAAATATCTTTAATCTTAAACTGATGCTAAAGGTGTAGAGGAAACTTGTCACATTAGTTTTGGGTTGTGAAGTTGTCTTTTTTTGCTTGACTGCAGATCAGCTTCAGCAAGGATGATTCAATTCCTGAGGTGGGCACAGCAGTGATAGAGCACAAACCTTTATCAGAAACTGTTTTGGAGACAATTATTGGGAAACAAGGTGTTTCACCTGCTGCAAAGAAGAGTTTGGCTATGAGACTATCAGAGTTATTCAATGCTATGGTTGCTGATAACAGCGGAAACTGAACCAAGTAACTCAAAATTGAGGAAATTCATTGCAGTGAGGATGGAATATATCCCATTTAAGTTGTCTGTCTGAAGTTTCCTGGAAAAGAAAATACTTGAACACCAGGTATTCCATTAAAACATTAGCAATAATAATAAAGTTGGTGAATTTGATTTCCAATCTTTCAATTATTTGTGTGGTTGGCCTCTTTTTTTTTTTCCCTTTTTTTTATTTAGTAAGTATCTTATATATAATATACAAGTGCATTTGGTTTATTTCTTTACAAAATTAATTTGTTCAAACAATAAATTTTGTAAAAAAAAAACTAAATACCTATACTTATTATATGTTAGGAAAGAAAAATGAAAAAGACCAACAGCATATGAACATTAGGGATCCACCAAATTTCCATCCGGTGCATCTTTGATTTGAAGAGATTGCATATATAATATTTTTAAGAATTATTAATGGATTTAGTCTTAAACATTTGGTTTATTTACACACTTGATCAAATATTTTTTGTATTGGATCAGGTCCCTAACATGTTAAAATTTTGTGAGTTGAGTCCTTTTCGTCATATATTTTGGTAGATTAGATCCTTAACATACTAAAATTTTATGAGTCCGAGTCTTAATATTATGGATCCAGTCCATTAATTTTCCATTAAAAATAGTTGACTTTGTCTTTTTTTGTCAACTTTTCGACGAAAAATGACTCAACTCACAAAATTTTAACATGGTAGGGACTTAATTCACCAAAAAAATATCTACGTCCAAGTGTGTAAATTGATCAAATGTTTAGGATTAAATTTATTAATAATTTTATTTGACATAAAATTTTATACTAATAACTCTAATCTACTTTATAAGAAATACTATAATATTATAATACAAAATTGAAATATAGTACTAGCAATAAATATTTAAATAAATAAAATCATACAAACTTTGTTTTTTTTTTTTGGTAAGTAAATCATACAAACTTAAATATATATATATATATATATATAAATGAATAAAGTTATACCAATTGAATCATTACCTTATTCTATTCTTATATAAATGTTTATAATTAATTGCTCACGAGTCATCTTCATATTGAATGATGCCCCATCCCAGCATTGTGAAAAAAAAACCAATTTAAAACACATTGTGTTGGGGGAAAAAATGGTCAAATTAAAGGTGCTGCTGATATCTTGCAAAAAGAAAGAAAAGGATGCTAGAAAGTTTGTTGTGAGGCTTATCCCCTTATCTATAATGCCACTTGTCTTTGATGCCGGTGCCTCTCCTTTAGTACAGCATCAATAATTAAAACTTAGACCTACCAATTCGGCAATACATGACCAGCAAGAGTGTCCCTCTCGATATATTATCTGTTTTGACATATTTCAAATATATTTTATGAATTTAAGATGTGTTATTAAATAAAAAGTTTTAAACTTTGTTTAATAACTATTCAAAGATCTTTTAAATTAGTTGTATGAAAATGTAATTCATGACAATTTTTAAAATTTAAAATTGGAAAATAGACCATTTTAATTTCATACTCATTTCGTTTGAACAAAAAAGTTCTTATTTTTTATTTTTGGATAAACGAATCTTTATTCTTTTTTTTGTTTAGATAAAAGGTTCTTACTTTTTAATTTTTGGATAAGTGAATTCTTATTACTTTTTTTTTATTTGGACAAACAGATCGTTTTAACTAATTTTATTTAGAAAAAAATGTATTAATTTTTACATAATTTATTATTATTCTACATATTGTGATGATAATTATTTCATTTTATTTTTTAATTTGTTGATAATTTCTCTCTTATCTTATTATATTTTTAGACAAAAATTAGTCAAAATGACCGTTTTTTGAGGTGGTATCTCAGGCCTTTCGGCCTAGACTAATCCACTCAGGGAGGCCCAACAGTGCAAGTATACCCACACTTGTGAATAGATCTTGAACTGTGGAATCCCGAGTGAAGTTTGAACCCTTAACCTCATGATTTGCCAAGAGATAAGGGAGAGACTCCTAGACCAGTAGGCCAGGAAAAGGAAATTATTTTCTTTTTTCTTTTTTTTAAAAATGAGTTATATGAAAATATAATTCACAACAATTTTTAAATTTAAAATCCTTATAATTTAAAAAAAAAAAAACTAATTAATTAATTAATTAATTAATTTTTTTTACTTAATATAACTTCCAGGTAGAATCTAACCAGAACCAAATAAATGGCGTCAATCAAATCAACCATGCTCACAATTCACTTTTTGACAAATGTAACTCTATACTAGTTCAAAAGTGAAGTGACTGCGTTTCAATAATATTTTTATTTTTATTTTTAGAAACGCTTAGTTTATCTTATTATTTATATGTTTAATTAAAATCAAGTCAAATCAAATTATTTAGGGTGTATTTAAATAATTGGAAAATTAATTGTTTTAATTTTTATATTATTATTTAAATAAATAGATATTTATTTTTATTTTTTTGGATAATTGAACTCTTGTTTTATTTAATTGGACAAATGAAGTTCTTTTATAAAATTTTAATAATTTTTTAGCCAAGCAATGTGTATATCCCATGAAGAACATTTTTATAATTTAAAATTATTAACTAATTAAAATCTTAATAAATTTTATTTATTTCAATAAAACTACTTTAGAAAAAAAATTAATCGGGAACGAAAGAAATTAAAAAATTGAATGAAATTGGGAAAAACGAGGATTTCATTAAGATATGAATTGGTTAATGAAATTATAAATAATAAAAATGCTCTTTATGGGATATACACATACTTGAAACGTGAATTTAGATAGTTAAAAATTATCAAATTTTTTTTTTTTTTGGAAGGATTCATGTGTCCAATTGAAAATAAAATAAACCTTTAAAACTCATTTATCCAAACGATATTAAGACGATGACCATTATTGTATCCTTGTCTTGTCGTGTGTTTGAAGTCATTTGATATTATAATTATTACTAGTTGAGTGTTATAAAAAGCTCAATATTGTTTACTTTGACACATTTTAAATTCATCTTATAATTTTAAAATGCATTATTGAGAAAATAACTTTAAACCCTTACTTAATAATCTTACTACCCATGGTTAGGAATGGCAATGGGGATGAGGTTTGCAGGGACTCCTTCTCCATCCTCATCCCCGATTCCTACATATATTCCCTATGCTCGTCCCCGTCCCCTGCAAGGAATTTTTTTTTTTTCATACCATTCCCGCCTCATTGGGGATTGGGGATCTCCGCGAGAATTTTTCACCACTTAATTTTTATTTTTTATTTTCAATTAAATTATTAATGTAAAATTAGTCAATACATTTTGTAAAATTAAGACTAAAATATTTTTCTCACAAGTTTTTTAATATAATTTTTTTTAAAAAAATTATCTTGGTTATTGTTTAATTTGTTTGTAAGTATTTACTAAACAATTTTTTTTAAAATAATTATTATGTTAATTATGATTTTATTTATATATATATATATTATCTATATAATTAAGAAAGTATATATTATGGTCACTATTTTATTAATTTGTATCTAATTTAATATTTACTAAATAATTATTATGATTTATTTTAATTTTTTTTTAAAATTATTATTATAATTTTATTTTTATATAAGTATATAATTAAAAATAATATATATATATATATTTTGTAGGGACAAGGATGGAGGTGGGCCAAGTATCAAAGATTAATATCATTTCCGCCTCCATCATTGATTTTTTTGTTTTGGAAATCACTATCTCCATCCTCAAATTTGGTCAAAATCAGAATTTTCTAATTAAAACGAGATCTATATACGAATTCTTCGTCGAATATAATTTTAGTTGTCATCCCCGTACAGGCAAGCAATGTAGAACCAAATTTACTGGTAATTATTTGACATCATTATTATTATTATTACGTAAACACGGTCCCGTCATTTACGCATCCTGATACACTGAAGATGGTACGGATCGAAAACGCGTTTTCAAAAGCAACATAAACCGACAAAAACTGCGCTATTCTTGGATTCCCAAATCTCTTTATTTATTCTGAAGCATCCTGGAACCTTCATATCTCTTCTCACACCCACACTATATATTAATCCATTATAATCCAAACATTTAGGAGAGTTTAGTGTAAAAGTCACATGTTAATTTTTTTAAAAAAAATATTATCTTAAATAAAATTTTAAATTAAACAATAATGTTAATTTTGTTACCCTGCCATTTTTTTTGAGTTAAAGATATTAGTAATTAATTTCTTTCGTCATTGGTGATCTTCAAAATGGATATAAACAACTGTTAATTCTTTTTTTTGGTAATCTAATATACTTATTAATTAATGTGGAAGAGATCTATGAGAGTAGATTCTCAAGATTATAGTACATAATTAAAATTCGGCGTAAGACTGTCCCTGGCAAAATTTGAATTCCGATCTTTCACTTGATAAGTCAATAAAAACAATTAAATAAAAAAAATTACATCACTGAACTACCACATTGTTCGAAACAGCCGCCAATTCTTACTTCTCAATTCTTTTAGGTTTTGGTCATCTTCACCAATCATGGTACCACAGCCAACACGTCCAGTCTCATGAGGAATGGGCGACCCCGCATAGCTGTCATATTACTTGATTTCTTACCAGCCACAATCATGATATATGGCTGTTCGGACACTGACCTCATCAATTGTGAAAATGGCGCTTTTCGCCTTTTCTATTGAGTATACCTTAACGAAATTATGAATTCGTCAAATAAAACAGACAATTAGTATCAACTATTTTTTATTTTTTATTTTTTTAAATTGAAAAAACTTGGTGCTGTTTTCATTGTCAACTGAACAGATGTGAGTGCCATTAAATTCTAGTCCTGCAAGAATAGCAGAGAGAGAGAGTTCACACCATTGTTGTCTCTTTCAGACCAAGTTTCCAAACTCACATTATTGGGGTTTTCTTGATATAGAATTTGAATTTCTAGTTCTGCATTAAATGCTCAGGTGATCCTCAAGGTGATAAGGGTTTTTTTTTTTTTTTTTTTTTGAAAAAATTTTAAGTTCATTTGTGGAATGATGGGAATTCGGATTGGTGAATTGCTTTTAAGAACATTACTGGTTTTCTTTTTGATTTCTACCTCTTTAGAATTTGATCCAGAGGATAACTATTTGATAGATTGTGGATCAATTGACGATACATCTGTTGATGATGGTCGAGTTTTCATGGCTGATAGTTTGAATTCCAGTGTTCTTTTAACTCCAGAAAGAATTCTTGTTAATACAAGTTCAAGTTCAAATTCCATTCCAGTCCCATCTACTACCACTACTACCTCTACTAGTTTAGCTTTGTTTCGAACTGCTAGGATTTTTAATGGTGTCTCTCAATACAACTTCCCAATCAAGAAAAAGGGTTGCCACTGGATTCGTTTGTATTTCTTCCCTTTTTCCAGTGGAGAGTTCAACTTGAGCACTGCTAGATTTACTGTTTCTGCCCAAAATTTCACCCTTCTGAAGGATTTCCAGCCATCAAATGTCCCTGTTGTCAAGGAATTTTCAGTGAATGTAATTACCAACAATAGCAATCTAGTCCTGAAGTTTACCCCTTCAGAAGATTCATTTGGCTTTCTAAATGCTTTAGAAATCATCTCACTCCCTGATGAACTCATCCCTGTTTCAGTTAAGACTGTTGGTCCTCATGGGAGAAACCAGAACCTGGAAACACAAGCACTGGAAACAGTAGTCAGGGTGAACATGGGTAACGAAACTGTATTCCCTAGAAATGATACCTTGTGGCGGCTTTGGTTGTCTGATCACAACTATTTGATGAATCCTGATCTTGTCGAGTTTGTGTCAAACGTTCCGTTGGTGAACTACACTAAAGGAGGAGGAGGAGGAGAAAAAGCTACTGACAACATTGGTCCTCCTTTAGTTTATGGCACTGCAACTAAGCTGCGTTCAAAATGGGATCCCAACACTCAAATCAATGTAACCTGGTTGTTCAATGTTGATCCTGGCTTTGAATACTTTGTCAGGTTTCACTTCTGTAATTTATTGAAACAACCAGTTCTCAGGGATTTCTTCTTCAATGTGTTTCTCAACTCTGATTTTGCTGCTAAAGATCTCAACCTTAGTACTGTTGGTGCTCCTGAGTATGAGGATGTGATAGCAAGGCCAAATAATGGTCCTCAGATTAGAATCAGTATTGGTCCTTCAACTGTGCTGAATGTTTATCCAGATGGCATTCTTAATGGCCTTGAGATCATGAAAATTAGCAATCCTGGAGGCAGTCTTGCTGCTGCAGATGCTGAAATTCGGTCCTCAACAACCACTTCCAAGTTTAAAGTCTGGATGATAGTGTGCCTAGCTGCTGGATTATCGTTGATTCTCGTGGTTTCAGCTTTCGTGTTTATTGTGATGTTCAGGAGGAGGAACCGTGCACTTGTAACACACTCGACGCCAGAACATTGTGGACAGAATTCAGTGCAGAATAAACATAATGAAGATTCATCCATATTTTCGAGGTCAAAGATGGGGTATCGCTTCCCTTTTGTAGCAGTTCATGAAGCTACTGATAACTTCAGTGAGAGCCTTGTCATTGGTGTTGGTGGATTTGGAAAAGTTTACAAGGGGGTATTGAGGGATGGCACAAAGGTGGCAGTGAAGAGAGGAGTGTCTCAGTCTAGCCAGGGCCTTTCAGAGTTCAAGACTGAGATTGAAATGTTATCGCAATTTCGTCATCGCCATCTTGTGTCATTGATAGGATACTGTGATGAGAAAAATGAGATGATCATAATTTATGAGTTCATGGAGAAGGGTACACTTAAAGATCATCTATATGGATCAGATCATCCCAAACTGAACTGGAGACAAAGGCTTGAGATTTGCGTTGGATCAGCTAGAGGACTTCACTATCTCCATACTGGATCAGCTAAGCCAATTATCCACAGGGATGTTAAGTCTGCAAACATACTGCTGGATGAGAATTTAATGGCAAAAGTTGCAGACTTTGGAATATCAAAAACAGGTCCAGATATTGATATTGATCAGACACATGTTAGTACAGCAGTAAAAGGAAGTTTTGGTTATCTTGATCCAGAGTATTTGACAATGCAACAATTGACAGAGAAATCAGATGTATACTCATTTGGGGTAGTTATGTTTGAAATCCTGGGAGGAAGGCCTGTTATTGATCCAACAAAACCAAGGGAAATGGTAAACCTGGTGGAATGGGCAATGAAGTGTTCAGAAAGAGGTGAGCTAGTAGAAAACTTTGTAGACTCTCATATTGCTACTGAAATCAGACCTGAATCACTTATGAAGTTCAAGGAGACAGCAGAGAAATGCTTGGCAGAAAGGGGTATTGATCGACCTACAATGGGAGATGTACTATGGAACTTAGAATGTGCACTCCAACTCCAAGGAAACCATCCGATGAGCCACGAAGAAAACAATCATCAGGAGATCAGTACTGTCACTGCTGCCACAGAGATCAGCATGGATAGTCTAGGAGATCTTGCTGGTGTGTCTATGACTAAGGTCTTTTCTCAATTGGTAAAAGCTGAACGTAGCTAGGATGATGATGGATTATACTTGTTCATTCATGTCATATTGTTCACAGCCACCACCCCCCCACCCCCCCAAACACAACACAAAAAAAAACAAAAACAAAAACAAAAAAAAGAACTAGTTGTGTACAGAAAGAAGCAGCAAAAGGCATTGGCAACAGTGTGGATAGGGAGGAAGATTTGTATGTGAAGGAACCAAGTTTTTTCAGGGCACCAGAGATGTGTTGTATACTATATTAGTTAGCTTCTGTAGAAGCATGTATTATTTCTACTTCTCTTTTCTTGTCAATTTTTCCCACTAAATATGCTAAAGGTATATATATATATATAAATTCCTAACTTAAAAAAGAGGGTTTAGAAGAGAAAGTTGACTTAGTTTAGTTGGTAGTAGTCATGCATATGATTCAAGAGGTCATGAATTTGAGTTATATTAAACGAAAAAGCCATAAAATTAAAGGAAAAAAAAAAAAAAGAAGAAAAAGAATTAAAAAAATAGATATTATTAAAAAAATATATATATCTAAACGGATCTTAATTTTTATGGTTTTGATAATTTTTTGTTTGAAAAGTGAATTTTAAAATATTTACTAAAATTTATGGTGTATTTTGACAAAAATTGTGATAGAGACAGAATAATATTTCACAATTAACAATAAAGAAGAGAGAGGGGAAAAAAAAAAAAGAAAAAAAAAATTTGTTTTTGAAATTTGTATGGAAAAAAAAAGAGTTAAATTTTAAAGTAGATTTGGTCAAAAATAGTAATAATATTTCTTCTAAATTTAATTAACTGTTGTATTTTTGGTGATAAGAATTAATTGAGTCAAAAATACATATTTTATTTACTTTAACTATCTATTTTATTTATTTAAAAAATAAATTTTTTTATTGTATTTAAATTAAAATTTTAATATTTAACCATAAAAAAATTTAAATTGTAACTTTAAATTTGGATCTTGTCATACAATTTTACAATACTTTATTTTTTTTAAAAAAAATTATAAATATTAATTTAAATAAAATTAGTTATTAGAATTAATTAAATTAATACAAATATTTTTTTTATTAATATTAAAAAAATTTTGCGCAATATTAATATTTAAATTTTAAAAGATATATCATACTCAAAAATTACTAAAATTTAAATAAAAATTTATTTTTACAAATGGACCTAAGAAGGAAAAAGAGAAAGAAAAACACTGCCCTTTTTCCAGTCTTTTAGCAAATGGACAATTTATTCGAAATCGAAGCCCAAATCCAGTAAGACCTAATCGTATCATCCAGGCTCACTACCCCTCTCTTTTTATCCTTTCCACCAAAATCACCGGGAAGCAAAGAGAGGAGAGTTGTGGAACATCAGCTGGATCGATGGATAGACAATCGGAAAAGGAGAAATCGAGCCGAAGACACAGAGAAGCCGACCGCCACCACCGTGATGATCGCCGCAGATCCGACAAGAGATCGTCTAGAGAGTACTCTGTAGATAGAGACAAATCGGTTGAGCCAAGGAGTGAGAGGGAAGGAAGCAAGGAGAGAGATAGAGAGAAATCACACGATCGACACAAGCGCGAGAAGTCACATGATCTAGATAAACACGCCAAGTCGCATGAGAGGGAGGATTCAATTGAGAGGAGACATAGTAAGAGGAAGGAGAGAGGGGAGAGTGACGATGATAGAGATCTTGACGGCAAGAGACCTAGGGTTTCGGAGAAGAAAGAGAGGAGAAAGTTTGAAGAGGATACAGACGGGAGAGAGAGGGAAAGGAAAGAGAGGCGGAGGTTTGAGGATGCCGATGAACCTGATGAGAGTAGAGAGGAGAGAAAAGAGAGGCGGAGATTTGAGGATTCTGATGACCTTAAAGAGAATAGAGAAGAGAGGAAGGAGAGGCGGAAGTTTGAGGATCGGGTGAAGCAGGAAGAAGACATGGAAGTTGAAAAGGAGAGAAAAGGAGGGGATTCCGAAGAGAGACACGTAAAGAAAGAGCTAAAAGAAGAGGCGGTTGACAATGGTGACCAGAATAGAGGTGGTTCCATAACTAATGTAAGTTTTTTCCCCTTCCTTTCACGTTCCTTAAATTATTTCTACTGTAAGCTTATTTATGGTTTTTGGTTTTGGTTTCTGTGTTCCTCATCATGAAGATTATGGAAAAAAAAAAATGCAGTGTATACTTTCCATTGTATTGGTTTTGTTCTTCCGTAGCATGTTGAACTTTGCTGCTTTTTTGTTGAGCAGAGGTAGAATATGTAGCTGGTTAATATCATTGAGGTTGATTTCCGTTGTTTTTGTAAACTGTTATATACAGCCATAAGGAGAATATGTAGTATAAAGTCCACATGCATCATGGTTAATGCAGTGGACAGTCTCAAATGAAATTTTGGCTTTTCCACGAGTTTGTTGATAGGCTTTCTGAGTATTTCATTAGAATATGGGATCCATGGATTAAGCTTGGCAGTTTTGGGAAGACTCATGGTATATTCTCCCTTGAGAGTATGTCTTATAATGTATTATGCCTGGCTGTTTGAGAAGATTCATAGGGTATTCTTTCGCAGGATTATCCATTAAAATCTTGGAACCTTGTTTCAGTAAGTCATTTTTGTTAACTGGTTAATTCTGGCTTGTTTGAGAAGATTCATTGTGTATTCTTTCACAAAGTTATTCAGGAGGTTAACTTACTGAGCTATTTTGATTTGAAGTTGTTATAAACAAAAGTACCTTTTGGCATTTGTCCACCTTGTGAGAATTCCTAATCATTGTTTATTGTAATTATACTTTTTTCTTCTTAAAAACAACGCTGTTTCTGTTGATTGTACATATGATTTTGTCCCCATTAGCTCTTTCAATATGACCTTAATATAGACGTATCACAGGAATGTTAAAGGCAGTACAATTATGTTATCCTGAAACTTTCCTTAATGCTTCTAGTGCTGGGTGATTGGTATAGTAGGATATTGTTTGCTTCTATCATCTAAAGTGCATTTCTTTTTATCTTTGTCGTCATACAGTTTGTAGAATTCTTTTGCTCTTATGATTTCATTTTAGTTAATATTAGATTCTGTATGTTTGAAGTCTTGAAGTACTTGCTATGTAACCTAGTTCTCATTTTTCAAGAGTGAACATTGCTTCTAAACTTAGGCTTGCAAATGAGAAATCTTAAATTGTGCCTTTGGCATTGAGAAATCTTAAATTGTGCCTTTGGCATTTCATCTTCCTGAAAAGATACCAAAAGATGTGTTACTACATGGCTGATGACCTTTTTTTTTTTTTTTTTTGGTATGTTCCAAAGGTTAGTGCAGGGACATGAAACATGGTCACTAACAAAATTTATTGCAGGATGTTGAGTTTGCAACTTTTATTTTTACGCAATGAGAGTTTCTGAAATTCCATAAGCTTTTTGGACCTTATATAAGAATTATTTTCTAATCTCCACTCAGATCATGATTGTTCCCTTTTCTCCTCCATGAATGAGATTATTGGTGATTTGTCTTGTATATGAAATCTTCGATTCATGCTAATCTGCATACTAATTTATTCCAGGGAGTTGTTATGGAATCACTTGCCATGGCATCAAGGTCTTCATTTGATGCTCCTTTGTCTCAAAACCATGCTCCTGCTACTAAGGTATCTTCAATTTCTACCACAAATGAAAATAAGGGAGTTAATATTAACAGATCTCATGAGGTTCCTGGGAAATCCAGTACAGATGGGACAGCTTCAGATGCAGGGAAGCATGTGGGCTTGTCTGGTGATGCTTTAGCCAAAGCAAAGAGAGCTGTACAGATGCACAAAGGAATTGCAGCTAAGCTGGAAAAGCTTAAGAAGATCCCTGTGGTGAGTTTCTAATAAGGATAAGTTTTTGTTGAATTTTGTTTCTTGCATACCTGATAATTGATTGTGAACTAGTTTCAGATTGTTAAGATTGCAGGTATAATTATTTTTGTATAGATGTTCACCTTTTCTGCTTATATTTTTACCTAGATAAACAAAGATGCTGGTACAACTAGAGAGGTTAGTCCACAGCTGCAACCTAATGAGGGTATTAAATTGCCTCCAACAAGTTCAGGAGTAATCCCAGCTCCTCCTCAGTCCAGGAGTTCCTCCATAGCTGCTTCTGCCGGAGGGACAAGCACAACTTTGCCTTATGCTTCTGCAGCTTCAGTCAATCATCCTCCAAGTGGACTGCCTCACCTTCCTGGTCTAACAACTCAGAAATTTGAAGCTGTAAAACGTGTGCAAGAGCTTGTTGCTCAGATGGGTTTTCGGCAGGATCCTGAGTTTGATCCGCTAATGAACATGTTCCGTGGACAGATTCCACCAGAGGTCTCGATTCAACCAAAGCCTTCCAAAGCTCCTGTTCTCCGGTTGGATCCACTTGGTAGAGAAATTGATGAACATGGCAATGTCATAATGCCTAAGATAAATAACCTGAGTACACTTAAGGTATATCTACATTTTCTGGAAATGAGTTCTGATTCTCTGAAGTATGTTTTAACATCTGCATTTCTAATTTTTCACCGAAATGAAACTATGCCTGCAAATTATATGCATATGCTGGATTATCCAGGTTAACATCAACAAGCAGAAAAAGGATGCCTTCCAGATACTTAAACCCGAGTTGGAAGTTGATCCTGAAAAGAATCCCCATTTTGACGCGAGGATGGGCATTAACAAAAACAAGATCTTGAGGCCTAAGAGGATGAATTTTCAGTTTGTAGAGGAAGGGAAATGGTCAAGAGATGCAGAGCAAATTAAGTTGAGGGTAAGATACTTTTTTTCTTGTGTGTATGTTTTTGAATTTTGTTGTTACTTTTTTATTCTGTTTTCTTAGTTGTTTCTCCCTTTCCCTTTTCTTTGTCTCTTTCTGTATTGCATTTGTTGCTTTTCCTCAGCTTTATTTCAATTTTTAATGTCTTTTTTTTTATTTGATATCTCATTTAATATAACAGAGCCAATTTGGAGAATTACGAGCCAAAGAGCTAAAGGCAAAGCAAGCACAGTTGGCGAAAGCAAAATCTGAGCCTGATATAAATCCAAATCTTATAGAAGTATCAGAAAGGGTTATCACCAAGGAAAAACCAAAGGAGGAACCAATTCCTGAGATCGAGTGGTGGTAAGTTGGCAAATTTTAAGTCAATTTCAAAATGTTTTCAGTTCTCCTTTCCCTTTCTTGAGTTTACAATAGTTAATGCATTTCACCATTGACTCAAGTAGATAGGGCAGTGCTGGTGTTTCACAGAATAGATATTAAACTTGGACTTCTGGCATGTGAAATTATTTTTATGTTAGAATTGTTGGATTTGGTAATTGTACCAAAAACTTGCAAGATTGGTGATCATTTCTGTCTCCGTTGGAAATTCCATCATTTCATTGTAATTTGTTGCCAGGGACAGTAATTTTGAGTTATTTGACATAATTATTTCTTCCTTTATCCTTGTAACAAAAGCACTGCTTTCTGCGAATAAATTAGGATAGTATTTCCTTAAGAATACTGTTCCTTAGATTCAGTGTGTGTTTGTTTTTATATTGCTTTTATCTTCTTGAATGTTTTCATTTCCCATTTTTCTTCTTCTCATTAGCTTATTGATCAAATTACAGGGATAAGCCTCTGTTACTATCTGGTAGTTATGAAGACATCATTGATGGTCATTTATCTGATGACAAACTCAAGATGGAAAAGCTCACCATTTATGTTGAACACCCACGGCCTATTGAACCTCCTGCTGAAGCAGCACCTCCTCCACCCCAGCCGTTGAAGCTCACAAAGAAGGAGCAAAAGAAACTTCGAACTCAGCGTCGTCTTGCTAGGGAAAAAGAAAAACAGGAGATGATTAGACAAGGCCTGATAGAACCTCCAAAACCGAAGGTTAAAATGAGCAACCTCATGAAAGTGCTTGGATCAGAAGCGACCCAGGATCCTACTAAGCTTGAAATGGAGATCAGAAGTGCTGCTGCTGAGCGTGAACAAGCTCATATAGATAGGAATATAGCTCGAAAGCTCACACCTTCTGAGCGTCGTGAAAAGAAAGAAAAGAAACTCTTTGATGATCCCAATAACCTTGAGACAATTGTTTCTGTATATAAGATCAATGATCTTTCTCACCCTAAGGCGCGCTTTAAGGTGGATGCTAATGCACATGAAAACAGGCTGACTGGGTGTGCTGTAATTTCTGAAAGTATCAGTGTTGTTGTTGTGGAAGGTGGTCCTAAGTCAATAAAGAGATATGGGAAGCTTATGCTGAGGCGCATAGACTGGGCAGCTGTTGTGAAAAATGAAGATGAAGATGGAGAAGAAGAAAATGATGATGCTCCTATTAATAAGTGCCTCTTGGTCTGGCAGGGAAACGTTTCCAAACCATGCTTTAATAGATTTTCTATTCATGAGTGTCGTACAGAAGCTGCTGCTCGTAAAGTCTTTTCTGATGCTGGGGTTGCTCACTATTGGGATCTTGCTGTAAACTTCAGAGAGGATCAAATTTAGTTCGGAGTTTTGTTTTTCTGAGTAGCTGTTGTTGCATATTGGAGTTCAGGTTATCTGCTTCTGCTGTGATCCTGTGGTTTTGCAGAGCGACTAATGCTTCTGTTTTGATTTCATGATCTGATCTATGTTTAGTTAATGAATGTGTATGATGAAACAATTTAAACATCACTTCGGTTGTTCAAAGGATCCATATCAACTTCAATTATATAATTCTTGCGGCAATTGTGTCATATCTCGTTTTGTCGATTTGGATTCAACATCTATTCTATGTGCAGGAAAGGCTGTATGATGCTTTCTTCACTGCTTGTTTAAGTATTGGGATCTTTTACTACTGGCTTAGAAACAGTTTTCTGCCGCTCTAATCCCCATCTCCCCCCCACCCCCAATACATACACACACAGTTTTTATCATATTATGCATGTGATGGTCCGATGGTGTTTGTCTGCCTTATAATAGTTGTTTTGGTCCACGTTTACTTCGAGTTGATTTTTTTTTTTTTTTATACGAGGTTATGAATGTGCTTAGGGTGATGTGTTAGGCTGTCAAGTCTACTTGATTTCTGTATCAAATTATTGTCTTTGAAACGAGCTAGGGTAAAAATGGAGGGGAAGGTGGAATGCTTTTGAGAAAATTTTAACATTTAATTATGTAAAACATAAGTATGAAAAATAAAGGTTAAAACATCAATTTCATCTGTCTTTGAAGACTTTTAAAGTTTTATTTTATTTTTGCTGACAATGCTTTATTCAATTCGGTAATTTAGAAAATTTTGTACCACATTGAAATAAAATAAAATATAAAAGTTATTATTTTAAAACATTAGATGATTTTTTTTTTTATTTATTAATATTAATTTTATTTTGTAATAAAAAAGATTAAATGATTGTACAAAGACATAAAAGACATAAATATTAGGATAAAAATTTTAATTAAATTTTCAATTGTATTTTTATGTTTGGGCATTAATCTAATACCTAACATTTGTTGTTGAATTAAATGAACAACTACTACTGCCAGTTTGATATTATATTCTTAAATGCAAAATATTTCTAAATTAAAAAAAAAAAAAAATGAAGACGTTCAAATTTTATATGGACAGAAATGAAGTGACTCCAACAATTAAATACCCCATTCAGTGTCGTTTCAAAATCACCCTCCTTGGAGAAGAGAGGAGGGAAGAGGCGGCTGTGGCCAAGCTTCCTAATAATGCGAATCATGTTTACTGTGTGAATTTCACGAATAACACTTTTTTTTTTTTTTTTTTTTTTTTGGGGGGGGTTGGGGTGTTGGGTTGTGTCTTAATCAAAACAATATTTAAGACAAAGGAAAGCAACTTTATCTGTACAAATGCATCTGTGCTGGCCATTCGCTGAGTGGAAGAAATATGCACAATTTTGTGTCCTCATCCATTGTGGGGATTCCTCAATTGTCATATTAATTCTCTTCATTCTCTATCCTACTCATGTGTAATTAGGTGCTATTCGTGCTGAATTCGAATTAATCAAATTAAAACACAGACTTCAGATATATGATAGTTTAACAAAAATATAATAATATTTTAACCAATGAACGTCATATAAAAATGAAGGTGAGATTTTCTTCCGAATAAGAGCTAACTTTGCAGATGCAATTCGAGTCAAATTTGAATTAGTCAAGATAGTTATTTTGAATGCTAAATGTTCTATCCAAAAAAAAAAAAAAAAATTGATATCTTAATTAGTTAATTTACAAAAAAAAAAAAAATGTTATTATTATTATTATTATTTTGTTTAGTGCGCGAGGTGTCTTGAATGATTCCCAATTATAAACAACACCTTTTAAGTTATGTCCACATTTAAATTAATTCCCGCTCAAGTCGAAGAGGTTTCTTGCGGAAATTAAGTTGTGACCCAAGTTTTAAAACGACTATATACGTAAGGATGATTTCGAACTTGTAATCTCACTTAAATTAGAAAAATAACTTACCAATTCATTTGTGTCTTAAAGTTCTTATTCAATTAATTTAACACAAGTGATAAATCATTTATAAATATCATATAAACTTTTAAACAGTTTGATATCATTATAAATGTCTCACATTTTTTTTTTTTTAAAATAAAAATTAAATTAAAATTAGTTAAGAGCCATTAGTTATGATACCAGCTGGTGAAATCAAGAATGTAAAGAGTATCTTAGTTCGTCTCTTTCACATTTCAGAAAAGGATGAGGAAAAGATTCACATGCTAAAAGTCGGCAATGGGTACTACTTTCTTCCAACTGTCCTGTATTCAACGGCATTTTCAGAATTGCCATAATTTTTTCTTTTTCATTATGGGGCTCAAACGTGAAATGTGCACCTTTTTTTTTTTTTTTTTGTTCAAACTTGATATCCTTATCAACTAATTCGGGAGGGATCTATAGGAATAAATCCTCAAGTCTACATAGTACAAGGGTAAAATTTGGCACAAGATCGTCCCTGATGAGAATCGAACTCAAGTCCTCTACTTGACAAGCTAGATAGAGTCATCTAAGCAAGAGAAGTCACATTATTGAATTACCACATTATTCTCGTGAAAAATGCATTTTTTTTTTGTTTGTTTATTAACAGTCTTACTTATAATTCTAAAATATTATAAAATAGCATTATATTCAAATCTTAAAATTAAATTAAATTTTCTTTTATGTATGTATTTATAAAAATTAATTAGAAAAATTTTTGATTTTAATTTTATAATTATTTTCGTTAAATCTTAAAAAAAATTAAAAATTGGATATTGTAACTATTTTCATTTTTTTTAACTTGATTTTTAAATTTTAAAAAATTAATAACTTACTACTGTAATTATTTTTGTTTTCATAATTTAGTCCTTTCGATTAAATTTGTAAGATATTTTTTGACTATTTATGTTACGTGAAAAATATATACTTTATTGTCTGAACCTGTGTGTTTTCCAGAACAATGGTAAATGAAATAATTGAACAATAAAAAAAAAAAAAAAGAAAAAGAAAAGAAGGGATTTTCTTAATTTCTTGCACGAAATGATAGCATACCGAATTCATGCATGGATTATCATTCACATCAACACTTCAATTCCTGTCAATTGGGAAAGCGAGAGAGAGGAAAATTTCTCTCTCTAATACCCTAACTTTTTCTCCTCCTTCCCTCCTTCTCCTTGCCAGCCGCCACCCTTTCTTCCCCTCCCTTTCTCCAGGCCAAGAAAGGAACTCCAGCTCCGACTGGTGTTTCTTTCTTGGTCGGAGCTCAAATTTCTATCGTTTTTCTTTTATTTCTTGTCTTTTTCGGTGTTTTTGTTTAATATGTTCCTCATTTTATTTGTTTTCTTTGAACTTTTGCCATCTCTTGGGTCCTCCTGGCACCTCTTTGTTCTGATTTTTCAGAACTTTGTTCTTCTTTTTGAAGAAATATCAGTTAAACCC
>JAXGGT010000133.1:3128-14678 GCA_035583425.1 Marsdenia floribunda | reverse complement strand
TTTTTTTTTTGAAGATTAACGGTAGTTTGATAGAAAATCTAACCCCAGGGACCAATGTCACACAATTAATTATAGTTCAGGGACCAATGTCACCAAAAGGCCATAGTTTGGGGACTATTTATGCCAATTTGCCTTAAAACTATTTTCCTTTTTCACCTTTATAAATTACAAGCTACTCAAGTTAATAGCTATAATCAAAAATTAAAAAAATTCAATAATTTGCGTATATTCTTTTAATAATGGATCCATATTTTTATTAAATTGTCATTGTTTTGAATGCATATATTATTGTAACAAATTGTTAATAACTTAAAGTGCAAATTAAAAACTCCAACTTGAGCACCACCTTGTCCTACCTTTATATAAATGATTCATGTAAACCAAAGAATCTTGAAATTGGTTATATAGTTTACAAATTACAGTAATGATGTATACTATATGTTGTATGAACGAACAGCTTACTCATTCCAGCATTACATGTACAGTTACAGGAGGCATAGTTGAAAACTTGGCACTTTCTGTACAATTTATAATCATGGTTTCTTGAAAGAATGAGTTAATACATTTGAAGGTTACAAGATGATGATGGATCGAGCATAATTTACATGACTGTATATCAAGTGGAATATGAATCAACTGGGGGTTGATTTTTTGCAGCTCTGCAAATTTCTTGGTTATTCTGGCAGAAGAGGCAGGCGAGAGACGATGGTACCTGGGGATGGCTTGAAGCTTGTATCCTTTGGTGAGGTTGAGTTAGACTTGCCAAGCTTGGGAGAAGATTTCTTGGTTATCTTCTGAGGAAGGATCTGCAACCTGGGGTTTAAATCTGTACCTGAATTCTCCACAGCCAACTGATAACTTTCCACAAGCTCTAGTTGTCGGGCAACTATCTCAGAGCACCTTGGAAGAAGTTCTACTGGCTCTCCACCAGGTATCACAATGTACTCGATTGCAAGGCGAACCTCCTGACAAGCGGAAAAATGAAAGTTTAAATCGTTTATTAAAAACTACTGAGAGAAAGATGTCAGAGAAGATCATAATGAGTAATAATAGGAACGCAGAGAGGAAAGTAGAACAACTTTCAATAGTACTGAGATGGGCTTTGGACTTAAGCCTACTTCAAAAACACCTTGTAGGTGCAGGATAAACCGAACCTTTGAAAACATATAAAAAAAAAAAACAAAAAAAAAAAGAGTAAATTCCTGGATACCTAATGAATATGAGATTCAACATATGGCACTCACCAATATTGTTGAGATATTCCTAACAGTTTTCTTAGAGGAAGTGTTAGACAACATATCTATGGCAATTACCTACAGTCTGATTGAAAAGGATTGTGTTTCTAACCAAATGCTGAAGTAGTGATCATTAGCTACCGTCAGTTAGTGGCTAATCAAAAATTCTGGCCATGTCTAAAAAGCCACTACTTTGGCAGATTAAATACATAAGGACCAAAACGTAGATTAACAAAACAGACCTCAGATAATCACACAACTCATTATTGCCTTAAAATGATGATGATAGAAGTAGAAGTTAATAGAGAGATCATTATTTACCTCCAAGGCATCAATCTCCTCCAACGATGGTTTCCTTTTTGGAGCGTCGTCTTCAATTTCTATGTCAAAAGAGTTCTTAATTGGCTGGTTTGATTTAGTGCCAAAGGTATCCATTCCAAGGATCATTCGGAGTGCTTTTACCATTTGGGCCATTGTGCTCGACTAAATATTCAACCATTAGTAGATCAGCCAGAATAGCACACAACAGCACTACCTTATATATTTATTTATTTATTAAAGTAATGTGAAGTTACCTTGATAACAAATATAGGAAGTTGGTGAAACTTTGCAACACCACGGATCCAAGGATTCTGCTTAATTTCAGAACTGGAAGCTAGAACGGCGTCAGCAGTGCCTATATCATCAGTTATATCTATTTCATCCTCAAGCCCCATTACTGCTGCTACTTGTAGTAAATCAGCTTCCTGGATCTAGAAAGGAGAAAACAAATGTTTAAATACCACAGAGAGATAAGAACAAATGAAGTTCATTAATTAATAAATAATGATGATAATAATAAACCTCTAGAAGCACTTTGCCATATTTCCTTGCCTAAACTACCAAAAGATTTGAGATGGTAAATAAGAAAAGCATGGTTGTGAAGGAAGCTTGACTGGTCTACCTTGAAAGTATAAACATATAAGGGGGACCTTCTTTCCCCAGCATGCCTAACAATGCCGAGCTTCTTAGATTTGGGAGAATAATCTTCATCTTCGTTGTTGTCATCCAAATCTTTTCCAGATTTTTCCTTTTGATTATTTAACAGAATTGAGTCTGCTATACGATCTTTTTGGATACTTTGAGAGGATTTCGATGAATCATTATTGGCCTCCTCATCCATACGGCGGACTTCAAATAACGGTGGTTTCCCTAAATATTGTGAAGGATTCATATCATGTCAGAGATCTAGCACAAACGTAAACTACATAGCTTTTATGCACATCCTCCAAAAGTTCGCACAAAAGATACTCATGCACCTGCAAGTATGGCATCAACTGTTACATCTAGTCTGTGATGGACACGACATTCACTTCTTGACATCATCTCAACTGCACATGTGAATGTGGGGGGACCTTTCCTCTCAAGAATTGTCTTTTGCACTTTCCTTTTCCTAGCTTCCTCATCACCCAGGGTCACACTCTGTCATCAAACAAATAAATAAGAAATAATTAATAAGTCAGTGACTTGCAGTGACCAGAAAGTGTAGGAAATAATGGGCTAACGATTAGATTTATTTGCAGCCAATTGCTGGCCAGATAACGTTAGTTTGCATGATCTACTAGAAACATATGGACCAATTAGGCAAATGGAATATCGTAAATAACTAGTCACTTGAATGGCTGATTATTTGCCTGATTAGTCTGCTAACTGTCAGACATATGGATTAATTAGAGAAAATGGAAACTGCTCATTCCAATTCAAACAATTAAAGGATAATAGTAGATGAAAAATTGCAGAGCCAAAGAGTTGAATTTTCACCTCTATGCCACCAACAAGGATCTGCAATGATGGATTCTTTATTATACTCTCTATTGTCACTCCATGAGCTGTTCCAACAAGCTGAACTCCTCTCTGAGCTATAGTACTTGCAGCAAGAGCTTCTAGCTCAGTTCCAATTTCATCAATTATAATAGTTTCGGGCATATGGTTTTCAACTGCTTCAATCATCACCTGCTCAGGATTCATAAGAAAGCAAAATTTCAGTAGAATGGACTCGGGATATAATACATCAACAAATGCATTAAAGAAATCATAGGGCTGGATACAAATACTAGACAAAAATCATGGAGTTGAGCTCAACACACATTATGCTGCATATTAACATTTGGCACTTGCATCCTTCTAGCACGACCTATTCCAGAATGAGGTACATCTCCATCACCTCCAATCTCATTTGAAGTATCAACAATGACAACACGTTTTCTCTGGTCATCAGCTAGCATTCTTGCTATTTCCCTGCAAAAAGAAAGATTCATGATCCCCAGTATTGAAGAGCTGAGACTTATTATAACAAACTATTTCTGAATTCATTACCAGCAATGGCTCTAATATTTCTCATTCATATTTTTCTGTAAATCTAGAAAAATAGGCATAGTGCAATGAGAAAATTGCATGTAGACAATGGGGAACTCCATCTAGTTTTATGGAATAGTTAAAGAAGTCATACCTGATCAGGGTTGTTTTCCCAGCTCCAGGGGGGCCTATAACCAATATGGAACCTCCCCCTTCAACCAAGTCACGTATGATTTCAGCACTTCCAGAAACAGCTCGACCTACCCGGCAAGTGAGGCCAATAATTTGCAATTTACGATTTCGAATAGCACTTATACGATGCAAGGAATGATCTATACCCGATCTATTGTCATCAGAAAACTCACCAACCTAGATAAATCAGATAAATATATATATATTTACACTGAGATCTTACATCCAAACATTGACTAATTGGTTATTACTTTCACAGAGTTGCAAAAGATTGCTTACAGTTTAGTCTTGTACACATTGATTATTTATTTTAACACGAATAGGTCTTTGTCAGTTAACATGGCTTAACTCTGTTTACCAATCAGATTAATCATACACTTGAATGGTTGTAAAGAGTCTTGCAAGGGAGTTTTTCTTTGTTTATCTTTTCCTCTTTTGTCTTTCTCCTTCAAAGAGAGCCTATCTCTAAAGTTCACCACCAGCAATCCTTCAGCTGGAATTCACAATAATTTGGTTCAGTTTCATCAAATACTTTTAAATTTTTACTCTTTATCATGAGTAACGTAAATTAAATGATAGTACGATCAACGAAATTCAACTTGAAAAAACCTTAGAAATAGCATGGCGAAGATCTTCAAGCTTCACAGGCTCCTCTGATATCATCCAATCGCCAGAAGGAAACCGAGCAAGTGGTTTTCTACCCAAATCCATTACCACCTCAATCAAGTCTCTAATTTCCTCATGCTTAAACAGCTCATTCCTCATCCTCAAGGGTAGCAGCCCAAGGAACAATTCCAAATCAGACACTTCCCGACAACTAGAAGTAGACGCAGAGTTCAAAGAAATCAATGATAACCCGTTTCCCGTACTGGTACGGTCAAGTGGTCTCCGAATTTCCGGGGACTGAACCGACGGTGACGGAGTTCTAGACGACGAGATTTTGCCATGCCCACAACGCGTTCGTCGAAATGCAGCTGAGAACGTAGAGGTAGCTACACGTGAACTCCGAAGATAGGCAAAGGTGGAAATGGGTATCTGATTAGCTGAATGCCATGAGCTACGGATATCGATCAGCTCAAAACCAAAACTGGAAGCTTTCATCCTCACCCCCCCCACTCTCTCGGTCAAGAAACAAGCACTTTTACAACAATTTCACTTACAAACAAAGATATATTATTAGTTAATTGTCCCGAGAAACTGTGTATAAAATCTCGATTGGTGGCTTGAAATGAAGAAGGAAAAGATGGAAATGGGGTGATTAAGATCAGAAATGGAGGGAAGATTCGTTGGTATCTCCTATGGGATTGGAAGAAGAGTGGGGTCTTCTCCTTGAAGAGAAATACAAAAAATAGTAGTAGACTGTTAATGACCATGGAATATGCACCACGTGGGCTGGTGTTGTTTCGAACCACACGTTTTGGTATCTCTCGCTTCCGTGCTTCTCTCATTTCTTCTTTGGAATAAAGCATGAGCTTTGAAAAATCTTGATACCAACCTCTTGAACGAAAAATCTCACCCAATCCCATCTCTCATTTTTATTTCGAGGATGTTAGTTTTGGTAACTCATATCGACTAATTCGAAATAGTTCTAATGAGAATATCCCTCCAAGAGTACAATATATAATTGAAATTTGATACAAGACCGTCCTTAATGAGATTCAAATCCAGGTCAATATACCAATTGAAGGTACATAAGTAAGAAAAGTTACACCACTGAACTACCACCGAAGATGTTAGTTTGACTACCACGAAGATGTTAGTTTGACTCTTCCTATAACTCCATGTAAGAATATTTTTTGTAGTAAAAGTCAAATTCTACAGTACAATTTTGGATATAATTTGTACATTGTTCATTCTATTTAAAATTTTTACTCGAACAATATTTTACCATCACAGTAAAGATACTTTTAACACAAATAAAACACAAAACAATGTTAGAACCTATGATGACTATTTACGAGGATGAACTATGCATATACAAGAAAACTTATTCCTTGTACAGCACACATATATAAAATGTAGCTTTATCAACTCAAAAACTGTACAATGGACGTGTAAGCTCATCAACTCTCATTGCCATCCCATCAACTTCTTTCTCACACATTCTACAAGCTCATTCTTTGGCAATGAGGAGGTATCACTTTCATGTAGTAAGATTCTGTACACTTCCCATTCACGATCATGAACTCTGCGTCTTCCTATCTCCACCTACAGTAGTAGTAGTAGCAGCAACAAGATCAAAAACAAGACTTGACTTTATGAGGAATCAATAAATATAGGAACAAGATAGAAGATGAAGATTATAGGTAGTAGTACCGAAAAAACTCCCATGTTCAAAATCTTGAGGGCTACTGTTATATCATGGAAGACTAGAGGACGACCCCTGCCAGATAACTCAACAGGATTTGCTACCAGCAGCTCTGTCTCGGGGCCTCGGTTGGTGACATTTACTCTGAGTGGATTAGCAAGCTCCAGTCTCAAACGATAGCTTAGAGTATTCTGCTTATGGGAATCTGTTATCTTCTTCCCATCTGCTTGCACTACGAACAAGTCTGCTTCACAGCTCCCGTTGGGGTTTGCAAAGAAACGTCCATAGGAAATCTGGAAAAAAAGTATAAAAGTTAAAAGAGTAAATCTATTGAGCAATACAAAGAAATGCACATCCCATGTTGTAAAAGATGCAAAAGTAGAAGAAGACTTACCTGGATGCTGTAATCTTTTAGGGTTCTCATAATGTCATAGACAAGACCCTTGTGATCATCTGTGCAAAAGACTTTAAGGAGTGTATGGCAGGGACTAAGGATATTGTCCACCTCAATGGCAACAATATTGGAGACCCCAGGAACTTCTAGATCGAACATATTATCAGTAACTGAAGATGGAAGGAGTGACTGGGAGCATGCAACCACTTCCGGAAAAACTAGTTCAACTTCACATGTCATCATGATATCCCCCAGAGCAGCTCTCAAATTGTTAATTACCTCAACCTGTCTGCTTCCAGTGTGGAGCTCTTCCCTGGTATCAAAGACATTACTAGGTTTTACTTCAGATGCAAGAAGAAATACAGTGGAGATAATGCCAATGGAGTGGGTGCATACAAATCACCACCATCAAAATATTATTCACACAAATGAACAGTATGGTAAGAAAGAAAACAGGGCAGGTACAACATTGTACTGGTGAAACGAGATGGTAGTACCCAAATAGAAACATCAGAAATTGCCCAGAGCTACTTTAGGAATATATTTCTTTTTTTCTTAACGCAAAGCTTATTCATCCAGCATCAATAATTATAATTAGTAACTGTTCCACATCTACTAGGTTCAATAAACAGCTTGTTTGAGGTACAGACACAGATACACGTTGAAAATGGATACCTGACTCATGCAGGACAAGTCCTAGAAGTGGACTCGATCAATGAATTTTGGCAGATACTGTCAACATGACATGAACATGTATGAACTTGTGGATGCAGCTAACGACCCTCAAGGAATCTATGGTTGTGACAACAAAACAAGACAAACCAGTGCCTAAGGGGCAAAAGAAAAACATTACTGAGGTAGAAGAGAGATCCAATAAGGTAAAATCAACTGTTCCATTAAGCCAAAGTTATTTCAAATGAACATTGCAGAAACCAGAAGTTCACTTCTTTTAGTCTCATATATGTCTTTCAACGAGTGCAAAAGAGACTCTCTTGATTCAGAAGTACAATTATCGATCACATTGAACAAAATAAAACATGACTGCTATGTATCTCTAACAGTGGTTGGAAATAGTTGTATAAGGTAACCACTAATACTCTTGCTTTCAAGTTCTATAATAATATTCCATATGCAACAGTTTCTGAATAAGAACGGCTTTGTGATTGTCAGCTTGAGTTGATCAACACAGTAATGACACAGAACAGCGGAATTTACAACGTGTGTACCTTAAAAAAGAGGCATAATATTATCCTAGCATAAACTTTGTATATATCCTCTAAAGAGGAGACTGAAAGAATCAAAGAGCAGTGCAGAAAACAGCAGGTAAAAGACAAAAGTAAATATTAAAATTTGGAAAAAAAAAAAAGAAAAGCCAACCTGGTGTCAGTTACAAAGAAGAGATCCATAACTTTTCCATCTGGGGCAGTTGATACCTTCACTCTTTTGATAGTCAACTCTAGCTTACACAGAACTTGAGTTATATCTGCAGAGAAGAATCAAACTAACTCAGTAACATTATGAAGAAAAGGAAAAATTTGAGCAGATGGAGAAAAAGGTAATATTCAGCAATGAATATACTAAATAGAAACATTAAAATATTGTACCCCATGGATCTAACTTGTCTTACTGCCATCACATGAGAACCAATATGCCATTGTATTAGTGCAACACTTTTGGACATTGTATTATTCAAATGAGAAAAATGCTAAAGAAAGAGAAAGAGAAAGAGAAAGAACTAAGCATGTGAAAATCAAGTCTACTATCCATAAACAATATTTTAGTCCAAGTAGAACTCTCCCAAGAATACCTATACAAATAAGGAAAAAAAAAAAATGATAAAAAAAAGGATTCCTTGCTTTCTAAATGACAAGATTTTCATTAAAGTAAGTCCTCAGGGCAAAAAAAAAAAAAATTGTTTACCATGTAAGAGGCCTTTCCGGTCATAGGAACACCAAAACTTCAATAAAAAAATGTCTGGTGACCTTGGCTGTTGAAACTCTGGTTTATAATAGTAAATTTCGGAAGCGGCAGGAATACACGTTGGACACACTTCCAGAAGTCTCTCCTTCAACAAAGTCCACCTAGTTGTTGCCTTCCCAACTACCCAGAAAACTATGTAGCACCATTTACCATCTGTCTGAACATCTATTGAAAACGAAAGGAAAAATAACAATGCAAATACTTAAGAGTTAAGAATCACAATTTTACTAACACCTAGGAAAGTAATTATTAGACAAAGAAACAAGATAAAAACATTATCCATTTGTCTATCTATTTATCCATGTATTGATCAACTATGTGAAATCCCACATCTGGAAAGTAACATTCTGTGATACTGTTATGCAGATTCAAGAATCAGAATGTCTTATCTTAAATTTTCACTTTAAATCTAAGGTCTGTAATGATATCAAACAAATTGATGCAAAAGATTTGAAATCTTAATAGTTACAACTTTAGCATAGCACCAAAGCATCCAAACTCCACATTCATGAGATAATCAGTATGAATTCCTCAACAAAATCCCGATGCCTCTCAACAAATTTTCTCAATTTCATGAGTTAATCACTATGAATTTCAAGGAATCATCTCAACATGAAAAAACCAAAAATTTCTTGGTGATCTTAAATGGAAACATAGAAACGAAGAGACCATCACAAACAAAAAATACAAAAGTCACACCTTTCCAACATAAACTCCACATTTTATGGACAAAAAATCCACAAGAAATAGTCAAAAAAAAAAAAAAAATTGAAGGAAAGTGAAAGAAAAGATTAAAGAGCTTCAAGTAGTACCTCCTTTGGTAATGCTAAGCCCAAAAAGCAAGATTATCCGACAAAGGTCACAGCCAAGACCAGTCTTGTCCGGACAATTAACAGTGATCACATTATGATCACCAGCACCTCCTGCTTCTTTTATCAACACAGCATCTTCATATATAACTCCCATTTCAGCCTCTTTCTTTTTCTCTTTTTCTTTTACGCACAGTATCTCTTTTCTTTTACTTGTGTTCTTTCCCACAAGTACACAACACTTTTTTCTGTTTCTTTTATCTACTTGCCATGAAAGCAGAGGACACACTGCAGAACAGAGCAAAACAAGGAGACAAGTGTGTGAATACTCAAGCTAGATAAAAGGGTGCTATGTAGTTCCGCATCCCTTTCTCTCTCTAGTTCTTACTGTGCTGGTAAAAGGGTATTCAAAAGGAAAACAAAGAGAGAGAATTTTCAAAGAATCCACAAATAAAAAGAGTATTTTTTATTCCCTTTTTGGATCTACTCTCTCCTCCCATTAATCCATCCATCCTTTCGCTTCATGTGGTTCTTAGGGGGGAAAAAAAAAAAATTCTTGATGGGTGTATAGATAATAAAAAGGATCAATCGCAATATAATTGGATTCGCAGAAGATAATCATGTTCAAGATCAATCCTTTTTTTTTGTATAATATATTAATAACTTACCAATTAAAGAAACTATTGTAACAGAAAACTATATCTAGGATGTCTTTTTGTTTTTTTGGTAAGAGATATCTAGGATGTCTTATTGAACTTATTTATAGTACAAAATATCTTCTCTTCTAATAGGACCATGAAACATAATCCTAGTAACAATATTTTTAGAATCTTAGATATAAAAAAAAAAAAAAACCCTCTAGGTCTTTTGATCATTGTTATAGTTAGTCCTTTTTATTTATTTTTTATTTAGTAGGTCCCTAATTGATGTGAAAAGTTACCTAGGTGGAGGGTAGATCAGTCCTTTAGGGTTGATTTCCCTCCTTAGCTTCTTGAACGAGAGTCTTGCAAAGCAAAGCCAAAATTGGGAATGTCCCCTAGGTGGCTCCTCCGATGTTTAAGTCAGAATCCCTTCAAAAAGCTCAAAGTAAAGCGATAGAGAGAGAGAGAGAGATAGAGAGAGAAGGTTAAAGTTCACTTACTTGATTTATGAGTCTTCTCTTCTATTTATAGAGTTGAGAAAATAATAATCTTTATGAGTTCTAATCCTTATAGGAAAAGGATATATTATTTAATAATAATAATATTGATTAATAATATGAGATCCTCTCTTTTTTAATAGGAAAAAGATTAGTATTTAAGAAATAATGGATAAATATTAGATATTATTATAATGTCCTTTTTTAGGATTAAATAAGATATTTTAAGAGAAGAAAAATATTTAATATCACCACTAATGTATAATACATTTGTGCATTTGGTCAATTCTTTCACAAAATTTAGCTCAATAAGGCCTGCTTTTGGATTTGTTTTTTTTTTTTTTTTTTTTTTTTCCACTCAATTAAAAAAATGAAGTGTACTTGTTTGGACATCACCTGACATGACATTGTTCATGTCTGCCTACTTGACAAAAAAAAATTAATAAAAAAATTATTACACTTAATAAAAAATATAAAATATATATATATATATATATATATATCAATTCAATAATAATATTATCATTACACTAATAAAATATACTATTTTTTTTCCCACTTAATAGACAACTTTTTAACTTGTCCCATCTTACTCCTCATTTTTCGCAATTCACTCAACTCTTTTTGAAAAAAAAAAATGAACAAACTTAAAAAAAAAAAACTCTAATCTAAAAGGAGCCTAAATTTTCTAAAGAAAAAGACCAAATATACCAATTTATTTTACATTAGAAATCTACTAAATTAAAAAAAAAAAAAATTTACAAAAATGGCTAATCACACCAAAATTATATACACCAATTTTCCAATACTAAAAAAACTATTACAACAAAATTTTAACATAAAATATATGATTTTTCTTCTGCTCATCAATTTTCCTCTATTTTTTTTTTTTTTTAAATTCATTGTCTAAAAATCAATCAAGATAGTATTAACTATATATTTTTCCTTATTTACTATTTAATTAATAGTTTATATTTTATTAAGGGGTTTGAATGTCCAATTTTTACACCCATGCACTCTAAATTCATGATATGTGGCAGAATTTCATTGGCAATTTGGAATAAATGAAATTTTATTATTTTGTTTTGCCGTATTATTATTATTATTACATTTTTTTTCTTTTAAATAGTCAAGAAGTTTTATATATAGTTGTCTCGCTT
>JAXGGT010000132.1:0-18213 GCA_035583425.1 Marsdenia floribunda | reverse complement strand
TGAAGGCTAATAATTATATTATTATATTTATAAAAATTTTATCTAAATAAATTATATATATATATATATATATATATTGATGATTAAATTAATTTAATATTTGATCCTTTGTATTATTGAAAACATAATCATGATTGGTAACTCAATTGGTAGCAGCCTCACTTATGATTTGAGAAGTCGAGTTCGAGTTCGAGACATGACATAAGTAAAAATACCTCAAATTTCAAAAATAAATAAATAAATAAATAAATCATGATTGGTATGGTTAGAAAGTTTTGTCCTTTCATTTGTTTGTATTCTTTTGAATAATTTTAAGTGGCAAATCAATGTTCCACGTCAGCAAGACGCGGAGTTTGGGCCTTTGCCGACTGAGAATATTTAATTCAATTTTTTTTTTTTTTTTTTTTATATATAAAAAAAAATGGTGGCAGACACGGTAAATAGAGAAAGCAAGAGGGTCCGCCAACTTCGTTTAGCTTCATTCCACGTTCCCATACCCCCTCGCCACCTCAGCAAACCGAATAAATCGGATTTGACCCGAACTTTAACCTAATTAAACTTGGTTTGAATAAAAACTTTTAATTGGATGACTTCTTCAAATTATATATATATATATATACAAAGTCAATAAATAGTAACAATTATATATTTCCAAATGGACACTTTCTTTTCTTTTTGATAGTTCCAAATGGACACTTAATGGACAAGAAGGCATAAGTTTCATTGACAGTTATTTAATTTATGATTAAAAAAAAAATTATAAATTTGAGTTTTATTAAATGTATTGATAAATAATTAATTTTGTCTCTTATTTGATTTGTTATTGATCTTTTACGTTTATTTTTAATTAAAGTAATCTCTTAAAAACTTTTGACTAAACTAAATTTTTTTTTTTTTTTTTTTTACGTTGAATAACTAATAATAGAAAGAGTATTTATATAGTATTTTATTATTTATAAATAATTAATTAAAAGTTAGTTATTTAATGAAGAAATAATCACTTTGTTTTGGTAAAAATATTTTTTAAGAGATCACTTGGTCAAAAATAAATATAACAAATCAAATTATAATTATAAAGGACAAAATTAATTATTCATCTGTTAATGTATTTATCAGTATTTTATATTGTATCAGTTTAACAAATATATATATATAGGGTAAATATAATTTTTTTTTTTATAGGTTTTTGTCTCTAACTCGTGATGTTTAGAATATGTTATATGATTTTAATCATTATTATTAAATTTTAATATAAAATTGAACATTGAATTGATTTTTTTTTTTTTTTTTAAATCAATTTTTAGTTTAATTAAATTCATTAAAAACACAATTCAATATATAAGTTTTTTATTGGATACAAATAAATAAGCCATTTGTAAATGTTACGTGAGATTATAAGTTCCACACTTGTCATGAATGTTATGTAATAACCAATATAATAATTTTAGAACTTTTAGCCGATTCAAATTCATGGTCTCATTGTTTATAAATAAAATTATTATCAATTGAGTTATATCGTGTTGTTATTGTAATATTATGAATTAAAAAAAAGAAAAAAAGAAAAAAAGAATTCTTGTTCTTTCCGAAAACATTACAAAAACATAGTTACATATGAAATTCGGCAGTGTCTTTGACAATTTCTCCAAACTTGAACTTACATTGTTGGACCTATTCCTCGTACCAAAATTGTTACACCTTCTTCTTTATTTGAACTTTGATTTCCTATATTTCTCATTTTCATAAACTAAAAATAGAATGTTAAGAAATGGTATTTGGATTTTGGTATGTTACACAAACTTAAAATAACTATCGAATATATATATATATGTATATATAAATTTAAACAAAAAAAAAAAAAAAAAAAAAAAAAAACTGAAAAAAAAGGGGGTTAAAAAGGGCAAAATACTTTAGACAATCAATTCTTAATATTAATAGAGAAGAAGGTGTAATGTCAATTAATAATTTCTCAATACTTGTAAGAAATAATAATATAATAATATTAATTTACTACTAAGACTACATCAAAGAAAACACACATACATATATTAAATGATTTAAAATATAGAGTTAATAAATTAAAAATAAAGCTTAATTTCTCTAGGCCAGCAACTCTAATATATATATTATTTTGAAGAACTATAATCTCATCATTAGTCCACAAAAATGACAGTTTTTGATTTTTAATTCAAACTCTTTCTTCTAGTTCTTGCCCCGTCTGAAACGCTTTCCTTTTATCTGACCAACAACACCTTAAATCGACCTACTTTCCTATTCCACAACAGTTGTAGATTCGTTTCTCTCTTTTGATCACTGCTGAATTTCAACCAATTTGCTCATCTGGGTTTGTTCAGTTGCTCTCAGATAATCATAAAATTTGGTGCTTTTTTTTTTTTCCATTTTTGTTCTTCGTGTTTTGGCTGGTCAATTCACAATCCAATTATTGTTCTTTAGTGAGCCACCTTCATCTTCATCCCACCAAAGTTCATCCAATTTTCTCATCTAGGCCTGTTTCGAAATCTTTGAAACCGTTTGATTCTATTGCCAGACCCATATGGGTCCGAACGAAAATCCACAAGAGGCGTTGTTGGGTCAACTCATTGAAAAAATCTGGACTATTTCTGAATTGCCCGAATGTAGGACGGTTTCCAGGAAGATGTACTCTAATTTGGTTCGGAGGATTAAGCTTTTGAGTCCTTTGTTTGAGGAATTGAAAGACAGTGAGGAGGAGCTTCAGGATGATATCGTCAGAGGACTTAAGTTCTTTGGAATCGCTCTTGACTCGGCTTTGGGACTTCTTAAATCTGTCCATGATGGCAGTAAGATTTTTCAAGTAAGATTATTTGTCCCCCTAATTCTGTTTTTCTGTAAATACTGTTTGGTCTTCCAAGAATAAAGGGATTGAATTCTATGGATTCCCTTCTAATTTTAAAGGTGCAAAAATAATTACTGGTACAGATGATTATAATGATTTTTGCATATAAGTGTGGCTTTTCATGGACTGTTGTTGTTCATCTGACTGAAATGCTGTGCATATTGCAATCTTCAGAACCCCATCCACCCCCCACCCCCCTTTATGGCTATTGTGTGCGTTTTGCTCTGTGATACTTATCTCCAATTTACCCAAAGATCGAGTCTTGTACCTTCAGAGTTCAGATTCACTGCATAGTTAGCGAAGAAAGAATGTTCGACTGTCGATATCTTGGGTAGTTGTAAGTTATTACATCATTTGACAAGTGTTTGCGAGTTATGAACAGTGTAAAGATAGGTAATTTTTGTTTCTCCTTTTTGTGAAGGAATGTGCTAGATGAAATTCCCAACAAATTGCCCATTGTCCTACTTTTTGGTAATGGTATGGAGAGTTTATGTCTTCTGCCACACTAATTGTCTGTATTTAATGCCTAAGTTGCATCAATCCCCAAACTTGTTTGTCTGTTGAGGGGCATTTGTTTTTTAGGCTATTGTGAACTCATGTCTCATTGTATGTTGCAGGCTTTGCAGTTGGAACATATTTCGAGCAAGTTTCACCTCTTAACTGAAGAGATTGAGGGAGCATTGAGTCACATTTCCTACGATAAACTTGATATAAGTGATGAGGTTCGAGAACAGGTGATTGCAACGAATTTAACATCTGAACAGATTATTCACAAGGAAAGCAATTTTTTTTTTTTTTTTTCTCGCAAAAATTAACATGGTCTTTTGCTATTATCTTTTAGATTGAACTCGTGCACATCCAGTTCCGTAGAGCAAAAGAGAAAATGGACCCACCTGATCTACAAGTGCAAATGGATTTGGCTATGGCACAAAGTGAAAGAGACCCAGATTCTTCAATTTTCAGGAGGTTGTCGGAGAAGTTGCATCTTAGAACTATTCAGGATCTAAAGAGGGAGTCACTTGCAATCCATGATATGGTTATTGCATGTGGGGGAGTTCCTGAGGAGCGCTTTGAAACCATGTCTTTTCTCCTTAAAATGTTGAAGGATTCTGTGATGATGGGAAATCCTGATGTTGAAGCCTCTGAAGTTGACAAGAGCGTTGTGAAGCACAGATCCCCTGTTATCCCTGATGATTTTCGCTGTCCAATATCCCTTGAGTTGATGAAAGATCCTGTAATTGTATCTACTGGACAGGTTAAACCTTAGAGCAGAGTTCTATTTGATAATTTATTATCAATAGTTACATAGACTTGGTATATTTATGTGCTGTTTTCTCTTTTTGCAGACTTATGAGAGGTCCTGCATACAAAAGTGGCTAGATGCAGGACATAAAACATGCCCGAAGACTCAACAGGCTCTCCTACACACAGCCTTAACTCCAAATTATGTTTTAAAGAGTCTTATTTCACTGTGGTGTGAAAGCAATGGTGTTGAATTACCCAAGAAACAAGGAACTTGTGGGAACAAAAGATCTGGAATTGCTGGCTCAGATTGTGATCGAGCGGCTATTGATGCTTTGCTTCAGAAACTTGCAAATGATAAGCCTGAAGAACAAAGAGCAGCTGCTGGTGAGCTCCGTTTGCTTGCAAAAAGAAATGCAGACAACAGAGTCTGCATTGCTGAGGCTGGAGCAATCCCGCTTCTTGTTGAACTGTTGTCCTCTCCAGATTCTAGGACACAAGAACATTCAGTTACTGCACTTCTCAACCTTTCTATTAATGAGGCCAACAAGAGAACTATTGTAAATGCTGGCGCCATCTCTGACATTGTGGATGTGTTGAAAAATGGCAGCACAGAAGCGAGAGAAAATGCAGCTGCAACTCTTTTCAGTTTGTCAGTTGTCGATGAAAACAAGGTAGCAATAGGAGCAGCTGGGGCCATCCCAGCTCTCATTGAGCTACTCTGTCAAGGAACCCCAAGAGGAAAGAAGGATGCAGCCACTGCAATATTTAACCTTTCGATTTATCAAGGAAATAAGGTAAGGGCAGTAAGGGCAGGAATTGTACCTCCATTAATCAGATTGGTGAAGGATCCTGGTGGTGGAATGGTTGATGAAGCACTTGCAATATTAGCCATTCTTGCAAGCCATCCAGAGGGGAAAGTTGCAGTTGGCCAATCTGAGCCAGTGCCAGTTCTAGTGGAGGTCATCAGAACTGGTTCCCCCCGCAATAGAGAGAATGCCTCTGCCATTTTGTGGGCCTTATGCACAGGGGACGTGCAGTACCTTACTTTAGCAAGGGATCTTGGAGCAGAAGAGGTACTCAAGGAATTGGCAGAGAGTGGCACCGACAGAGCTAAAAGAAAAGCCAGTAGCCTCTTGCAACTTCTCCAAAGAGTCGAAGTGGCTGATTCATGACATTCATTCGGTTCAAATGTCACCCAAGAATTTTGTCTAAACCTACTTTTGAGGTAGATTTTTTTTCTTTAATCTGCATAAGCTATTCACGACTGTATAGGTTAGATAATTGTATAAAGTGATAGATACCTACGTTTGCTTGCTTTTCTTCCTGTTGGATTGGTCATGGTAGGCTCTTGCAGTAATTGTTTTAATAGAAAGGAGAACAATGAAGGGCCACGTTACGAATGTTTTTTTTAAAAAAAATGTATAGTTTCCGTGCATATTCTGCTGTTTTAAGTAAGCTTGTCTTCTGCGTTACTCCTAGAATTCAACTCGTAAGAGTAAAATATAAATGCCCCAAAATGTCTTTTAAGTCACTACCAAGGTTGCAGAGTACCGACGGCGGAGCTATATTCTTGACAGGACATATAGAAACAAGCACGGAAGCTCTGCAACTATACACAAGTAATATCTTCTCCTGCTTTCATTTAAGGGTACAAATACAAATTTAAATACAACAATCCTCATTCGTTTGAACGGTAGTATAAAAACATACTACATAAAGCGAGGATTATAACAACCCAAAACAAGAGAGCTTGATTCAAGGAGGGAGAAGAAAAAACAGCTATTAAATCAAAGGAAACCTAACTTAGAAATTCACCACTCACAAAATGAACTCAACACACTTCCAATTTTAGCATGAAATGGTATACTATTGATTGCTTTCTGTTTCTGTACAAAAACAGGTATAAATAATGCTTCCCCCTTATAAACAAACCATAAGAGAACATCCCCACAAAAAATTTTAAAAATGGGAGATACAAGATTTTATCTTCCACGCATTCACCAATCTTGCTGTTGCTCAAGCGTTGCAGGCCAATATATAAAGGAAATAAGCTACCCCAATTTCTCCAAGAATGTTTCTGTTAACGTTTGACCACTAACAACTTTTGTTGTTCCTACGATTAAGTCATATGCCATTCCTTCCTGCAGAATGAAAATTACATGAAAAGATGATAAAAGAAGCAGCAGCAGCAATGGTATGATACAGGCATGCAAAATATTTGATCATTAATCTGTAAAACAAAGCCAGATGTCATGTAAATTGTTTGTAGGTTGGAAAGAAAACGCATTCCTGACACTGACATAAATTACCATAGGCTTGTTCTTGGCAAACACAGTTCATTTAAGTAAGCAACTGAAGTGAACAGTAACGATCGAAATCATTTCAAAACAGGAAATGTGTTTGCTTTCACCAACAAAGAAAAAAAATGTATATATAAAGCACATTTTAGAACCAGAATGATTAATGGTGACATTCTCACTAGGTAGCATCAAGCAATCTCTCATAAATCAAATATTTAAATAAAAAAAATACCATGGAAAAAGTAATTCTAATCAAAATAGAAAATCTGTTCCCTCAAAAAAAAAAGAAAATCTGCAAATAAAAAACACACCTGGGCACTGAGAAAACGAAGAGCAGAAATTTCTGCAAAAGTTACCCCTCCAACGAAAACAACAAGGACCAAAGAGCGCCTTCCATTACCAACTCTGAAATACATAAAATATTTCAAGTAAGAAGAGTGCAAAGACAAGTATTTTTATGCTTATGAATAAATGCCTTTATCCTTTATAGAGTACAAAATCTAGAAACTAAGGAGCAAAAGCAGAAGCAGCTATCCTGGTCTAAAATCTTTAAAAATGAGAAAATGATGCATATACCCGTACATATTTCATTATGGCCTTTCATCTTTCTTTCACATATAAGAAAATATTTTCTACCATCCATCTTTCTTTTTGCGCCCAAACAAAGAAAAGGTGCTGTGACAACTACTCCATCCTTCCCAAAATTTACGTCAAAAATTTTATATTTTAGTTGTCCCAAAGTACTAGTCAATCTCGTAAATCATGTTTTTTCCAGACCTCTTCTTACTTAATCAATTAAATCATAAAATCTCAATCATTTCTTTTTTAGAATATATTAGTCACTTTGTATTATAATTCTATAAGTTCTAACAATTTCTTGATTCTCTCGTCTGTTAATGTTTGGAGCTGAGGGATAAGTAATACAAATAAAAGAGGATAATGCTGTAACATATTAATGCAATTGCAATCATCGATAATGGTAGAAGCATAACCAGAATTTAAGATACAAGGAAAGCAGAAACATCAAGTACAAGATAATACAGCTCAATGTAGCTAAGAAAAGTTCCGATCTTACTTATCTGAGTTGGTTAGAGATAGATTGGCAAATGATGGACTGTTGGAATATCCATTCTGCAGGAAATATACACAATATTGACACAGTAATGCACCAATATGTGGAGTGAAGAAAGCTTGAATGAGAAAAAGTGGGAGTAAAGGTTGTACTCACCCTCTTTGATTCTTCTTTGTGGGGTCCTGGCAGCAACTTCAATATTTCTTCAATGGGCCGCCTGAAGAGTATTTCCAAATCATAAGTAATATTACAAAAAGAGAAACTTGTTACACTGGGTTCTTTATAGAGCTGAAGAAAAATGCAGAAACTGGCTTTACATGATCTGAAATACCAACCAGATTCAGTTACTTATATACTAAAGACTAAGATGCTACTGAGACTTCTAAGGTAAAAGGTTTTGGGATGCAAGCAATGACAACATTTCAGTCATCAGCTCATTGCTAGTTAGAATTCAAAAACTAACCGCATCCACACAGCACGGAAGTTTCAAAAAACTTCTTTCTTTAGAATTCAAGCTCCATGTAAAATATGAGAATTAAAAAATAGCAGTAAAATATCTTTAGCATCTGTTTTTCTAAAAATACGTTGATCATTCATCTCTTTTGGTTTAGTTGTTATCCGACAACAATGACAGGTTTGAGCATGACAAATCCTAACTGATCAGTATTCACTCCTTCCAAACAATCAAACACAAGTAATTTCATTAAGAAACAGTTTAAAAACTAGTAGATATTGATGTTCGTCATAGAATTTTGATATCTTCCCATGTACCCTACATTTAGTAAATTTTGCTATTCCAGCCACATTTAGGAATACAATGGAATCCACTTCAGAAATGGGGGGCACACATATCTTTCACTCATTTCTTTTTTCAAACTATTCTCTAATAGCTAAGGAGGTAGTAAAATAATTTTATAGACAGATACAAAATAAAAAATAAATAAAATCCGCAAAGCAATCTTATATAATCAAATTGTAATCCTCTCCTAGATACCGAGTCTAGAGAATTATGATGAGTATGAATCCCCTGTGGTATTAATAAACACATTTCATAGTGTAAACTGGAGTGTAAATGTAGTACAGTTCAGATAGTAATGTTACCATCCAGATCGGATTGCATGCTGAATAAGACGAATGCTGAGTGGTGCATATCCAGAGAAGACATAGGAGATATCATTGGGACTGTTGATTCCAAAATCAATCAGAAAGTTAACGAGAAAAAAGGAAAAAATGACCTTACATCAATAAAATGGAACAAGGAAATTGGTCTATTATCATTAAGTCCACAAATAATCTTTAGCTAGATGCCTAAGAGAATTACAAAAATAGCATAGATTAAAACTTAAATCTTTCAAATAAGAATCTCTACCTATAAGATTCTTGTAGTCAAGTTGTTTTGCCCTTACGTAATCACAATTGAGATCCTTTTCAGCATATAATTTCTTTCAAGTTCTCAAATAGAAATATGCCACTCAAATCCTTTTCTATTTTTAAGTTTTAGAATCCTTACAATAAGTTTCTTTGAATAGTTTCACAAGAACATTCAAAGATATCCTGCAGAGTAAAATGGGAGCAACGAATACTTCTCATAAATTGCAAAAAATGATAGAATGCATGTAGAACAAACACTCAAATCTTCTCTACACATAATGTTTAAACTTGTTTTATTGCTCAACAAGTTCAGCAAATTTGCTCCTCCTAATGGAACTCTTGGTAAATTAATTTCATTCCCCTGGGAATTTGGCACTTAGCTTAATAAGAAACAAAAAGCAACCCTATCTATTTAACCTAGAAAATCTGTTAAACACAGCCAAGAGCAGTACTAGATGCATCAAAAGACCAAATTCACTCGAACAGAAATCAGAAAGAACCATGAAGCTATCCGGTAATTCGGCAAAACAGAAAAATTCTGGTAACCTACTCTCTAAATTAGGAGTATGATTCACAAGAATTCATATCTATGAACAAAAAACCATAATCTTCCCAGGTAAGCAAAATGAGTTCCCCATCCTTTTTCTTACATGACACTATTATCCAATGAGTTCATGATTTTAGAAGCGTATATAGTGTATATATGGAGGAAGAGAAGGGGTGGGGGGGTAAGCTACTTTTTTTACACCATATTCTAAGCAAGTTACTGCTATCACCTAAAAGAATACTTGCAGAATCCTTCCATCCAAGTCAATGAGATATCAATCTGTGATTTTAAAGTAAACATTTACTTGGCAGTATTAGTATCCTCAACCACAAGTTGCAAAGAGCGCTTAATTGTTATCCAATTGCCTTTTGTTTCCTGAAACAAACAGATAAAAGGCAACATAATAATTGATATCAGTAAAATATGATACCAAAAACTTACCTAAAATAAATTATGTTCTTATCGAACCTGCTTCCGTAATAACCCCGCTTTTTCCAAATTATTTAGAGTGGCCATGTGCTCAAAACCATAGCTGTGAAGTAACTCTCTCCTATACCAAATGCATGAAAGTCAAGAACAAGATTTGGAAAAGTATTGAAAACTTAAAAAGTGAACTGCCAGTAGCATGGCTAAGCAGTAACATAGAGTAAATCTAGGGGGAAAATATATATTCATATATTCACTCATGACTTGCCTCAAGTAGTCAAAGTTCTTTTTGAGCAATCCTGAATTTGTAACTGAAAACAAGATCAGAAGACGTAGAACATTAACTAGAGGCTCCTGCTTGTGGATCATCTCTTCAATGTACTCGAAGCATCTACATCACTAAATTCTGATTAGTTTGAGATAGATAGCATCTTAACAGGAGAGAATGGCAATATTCATGCAAAAAAAAAAAAAAGGTCATATAATTGTCAACCATTAAACTAAAACCAGTTGCTCAGGCCCTCTCCCCCTTTCCCAGATAAAGAAGTAAATATATAACAATGTAAGAGAAGGGAAGATAGAATTTGCTAAAACAAATCTCTCAGCCTCTTAACAGAATCTTTTAGACGGTAAGTGAAATTCACAATGTGAATTCATACATTGACCAACAAATAACAATGTGTGTATATATAAAAGAAGCTAATAAAGAGCTTGTAATACTGTTGTAACAACACGCCCTGGGGTTAGGGGAAAGAACAAATCAGAATCTGAAATTTGTTACCACTAGTGACATAATTGACATTTGCACATAAGAGAGGAATATTTTGAGTGACAAGAAAGAATTCTACATAGCAAATCATGCAAATTCTTAACTACAGATGACAACAATTACTATGAGTTACTAACAACTATACTTCTAGAAAATGCATAATCAGAAGTTCTTGAATTTCTAAAAGCCTCCACCAGGACATTAACAACAGTTGCATGAGAAAGAGGTTCCAATATAATCATAATGATTGTCATTTTATATAATAATAAAAATTGTTAATTTTTGTTCAGAAAAGGTTGCCCATGCTTAAGTAATGGAGGAGAAAAAAGGCAGGACAAAAATAAACTACAGATAATTTTTTTAAAAAAAGAAATAGTAATAACAAGAAAGAAATGCAGATTAAAAAAAGTAGAAATACTTCGTATAGAACCATCCAACCTTCAAGAAACAAAGAACCAACGGGAGAAGAAAAGAGGAACTGGAAAGAAGGCACTAGCCCCTTGAAAGTGAATATTTCATGTTTTCATCTAGCAGAATTAATCAACGGAGTGAAAATTTTCAGAAGCACTAAACTTCAACCAAATAAAACTGTTTCTTTGGCAAGCATCATCGGACTAGGAATTAGCTAAAACTTTCATATTACATCAAGTTTTTGCAATGTACACTGATAAAAATTTGAAATAGAAGAGATAAGATGGCAAACATGATTAAATAGGCAAAGGACACAGAAAGTATGACATCTATAAATGGTTCCCAAAATTATACAGTCATACAATTTAAGTTTGACTTACATGTCATAACTCTCAGCTTCAATAAGTGTCTGCTCCATATCAAGGCGGCTAACAAATGAAGGTTTTGATGTAAAGGTTGACAAATGCTGTGCAAGATTTATGTGCCTCTGGAATAACAGTAAATGCATGTGAATTCTGGAACTCATGCATGTACCTTAACAAATGATATCCGCAATTAATATAAAAAACACTTACAGTCATTTCTGGCAATGAGTTTAGCTTTTTGACAAAGTCCTTCAATTCTGATACTGATTGATTCTGCAGGAAATTTGTGGGCAACTGATTACAATATGTTCCTTGGATGTAAAATGACCAAAAAAAAAAAAAAAAAAAAAAACCCCATAAAGATCCAAATACTGAATAAAGACAGATGAAATGATTTTTCTTTAAATATGTAATTTCAATTGCAAAACCATTTGCCTAGTGAAGAACAGAGAGAGTACTATTCCAGAATTATACTATTTCTTACACCAAAAGTCACCAGTAGAAGCCATGGATATTAAGAAAATTCTTGATAATTTAAACTTAGAGACATGGCTGGAAGACTTTTTCATTGTCATAATATTATTAGTATAGTTGAGTAATTTGTTCAGAGAAATTTTATTTTATTTTATTATTTCTTTTTTGTCTAATTCATTGAGTAATGAAATAGCAGGAATAAGCTAAAAACAGAACAGAGAGGTAAGAGCATAACTAAACATATTCAGAATCTAAAGGCCACCAAACTATAAAATTATGATTAATTTTACTATTATTCCTTACTGTAGTTGATATCTCTGTGTAATCTTGCTTCATAGATGTTGCTTTTTGACGTAACACCTGTAATCAAACAGCAAATGCAAATGAGAGAACATGAAATTTAAAGAAGTATGCAAAGCATGAGAAGAAATTCACACTAAAAAAGATACAGACACAAAACTGAACAGAGAGCACTTGCAGTTTGCAAATAGACAAGGTAAAAACAGATAACCTGGACAACAACTTCAAAGTTCAGATCACGTATCTCTTTGAATAGTTTGTCACTGTAGCAACAATGGAAAAAAATAACTTAGTACCATAAAACAGAAGAATAAGCAAAACAAGAACAGACAATTTTATGGCATACATGGAAGATGCCAATTGTTCCTATGAAACAAATAGGCAATTAGATCTATCAACTTCTTGGATAAGCCTACAGAACCAGGAAGTATGGTTTAAAGCATTAAGAGGTTGGGAAAATGTAATGCTAAGATTAGACTTTCATGGTCTAGCCTTTTGCTTTAGGATTCAAAAAGGATCAGTTGAAGAGTTCATTTGAAAAGTAGGATGGAGGGAAATAAATCGTAAAGCACAAGTAAATTTTGGCAGTACACCCTAAAGTGATTTGATTCTACATTACGTGAAAGAATACAAAACACAAATCTGTGATTTCAACCTGCAGGCAACAGAGAGGGCATCCAGAAATATTTACATGTATAATATGTGAATAGAAAGGAATATATAACCTAACAAGTACAGATCCTTGTAAAATACAGGAAGCAAATAATATCAAGAACTGCATGCTGAATAGTGGAACCAACTAGTATATGAAAGAAATAACTAAACCTTGAATTCAGGGGGACCTTTATCTTCTTTCCCTCTTGCTGAACACCCATGATAGATGAATCTAGCTCAACAGCTCCATTGTTGACTCCAAGGAACTGCATAAAATCCATTATAAATCTTTATCATAACAAAGATATTTTGTATAACTTGATTTACAAACATAAAATTTTGCAGGGTTCTGTTCAAGGAGAAAAATAAGGCCACCCGAAATGCTTCCATAAATGGGTACTGATCTCAGACATAAAAAAGAAAAACTATCTAATAGCTTGTCTTCTATTGGTATTTCCTTCATCTGTGCACTACCTCGTCTAGCAGACCCTCATATGTTAACTGCGAGCACATAGGAGTAATCATGTCTACCTGCAGCATCACAGACCTTAATCACCAGATTGTCACATAGATAATACGGTAAGAAGTTCATTAGTTGTTGCTTATAATGTGAATTAAGCCAGCAACTAAGACAATAAATACTATACCAATTAAGGCAACCATGTCATTTATAGTATTAGTATATGGAGCAAATGTCCTTTTACATTAATTTTTATTGCAATTGTCATAGGAAAATTAGCTGGATAAGCAAAATACCTCTCTGTCGAGAAGAATTAAAGTATTTATTTCGGGCAGAACCATCTGGTCAAAAAAAGAAATTATCCCTCGATATGTCAATGAATGGCTGGGGACGTCTTAGGACCCATAAAATAGAGAGGATCTAATTTGATTTTTACATACATCAGAAGTGTTAACAGGTTCTTCAGTTTGCATGATATTCAAAATGTCAGCAACACGTTTGGAAGCTCTCCCTTTAGCTCTAATATTTGGAATCAACCCAAAAGCAAACTGCACTTGTCACCCAACAAAAATCAATTAGCAAATGCGGAAAGAAAACTAATGCGCATTAGGTTGTGAACAGAAGATGTTTGGTGTTCATATAATTCTAATAATCAATGGCAGCAAATCAAATTAAACAAACCTCAAGTTTGTGAATAGCTTTTGCTATGTGCCAGAGAGAAGTCTCGTCCCCATCCACCAAATATTCCTATCAAGCAAAACTTGTCTCTTATTAACACAAGCATGTCAAACCATATAACCATATAACAATATGAATGCACATTGTGGTACCAAGATTACCTTGTAAGCATCGTCAAGTTCAAATGATATGACATCTTCATCTAGTGGAACTACATACAATGTGAATTCACCAATAGTGAGCAAATGGTGAAGTTTCTCCTCTTCTAGTATCTAATACAACCGAAAATTGCACAAAACTTTAATAACAAAAAAGAGATCAATGTCAATCAAACCATGATTATAAAAATTCAAATGGACAGTAGACCAAGAAACATACTTTCTCACACACTACAGATCGACGAGGAACAAAGTAAAGAAAATATTCTCTTTGAATCCCTTTCGAAATGTCATCCTTAATATGCAAGCAAATATATTTCATCAACTCAAGTTGACTGCGCACAAGATAAACCACTTTGGTGCAATCAGTTTGAACTGGTTCTGCCGTAAGATGCCGCAATTCAGCCCCATGCTCCTGTTGTTAAACATAATTTAAAAAAATAAAAAATATCCAAGTTATAAAGTAATCAATTTAGACCACTCCATGCACTAACTTTGCAACTCAAAGTTCCCATTTAACTCACTATCCGCCCTCAACTAAATTACAAGCTTAACAATTATCTGCCTTACTTTCTCTCTTTGTTATTTAAGTAGGACATAAGTAAAATTTCTGTGAATTAGTGCAACTAAAGCACATACTTACTAGGAATAACTCAGAAAATTTCAGCAACTAATGAACTCAAGTACAGAAGTCAAAAGCAAATGCATAGCAGATGAACTCAAAACCAGGTCAGCTGGATACAGGAAATATATATATATATATATAATATAATAATAAATAAATAAAATTGGAAAGAAAAATTGCCTTGAGAACCGAGCTCTGAACAATGGACGAAAGAGAGCCACTGAGCTTGGGATCGATAACTAAACACTTCTTTCCTCGAATCTGAAAAAAGTTTTGCCCAAAAAAAAAAAAAAAAAAAAAACTAAATTTAATTTAAAAGAAGTACAACTAATTAAGAAATGAGCAAATAGAAATATCAACAAAAAAAGTTTAAAATTTTATACGAAGAAGAAAGATACAACAATGCGAATCTTCTATAGATATTAGAGTGTAAATGAATAAATTGTACTGACATTTTTTAGGATCATTATCAGCTCCTTCTGAGATTGATCTCTAAATTGCAGAATTCAGACCAAAAACAAAAGCATAATTAGTTCAACAAAATTGGGAATTGGAAAAATAAAATAAAAAACAGAGACAGAATAACAAACCTAATGTAGGAGAGATTAATGGGAGCATTGTCAAGGCTAGGAATTTGAGACATATCCAAAATTCAGTGATCACACAGAGTTCAACTTCGATGGAGGTCTCCGCCGGAGTTGGTATTTTACGTGAGAATTAGGGTGAGAATTACTTGTTTTGCTACAAATACAAACGGAAATTAATCTCGTCTTTGTTAGCTTTTTCTCTTTCCCAAATTAATCCACTCAAAAAGAACCAATAATACGAAGATATATGGAACAGCCAGTGTTGTTTTTTCTATCTGATTTCACCTTCAAGTACTATTTTTAATTTTATAGACAAGTTTGTTATTGATTTAGAAAATTTAATTTAATATGTATTTAATGGATGATTTATTTATTTTTTATTTTTTTTTTGCATATTTTTATAATTATTTCATCAGTTATTTTATATATGACTTGTAAAACAAAATATTGATATATAAATACCTAAATATATTGTATAATTTTTATATTTTAATTCATGAAGTAGACTTTAATAAATAATTTTATTTTTATCAATAATTTTAATTGCTGTTACAAATTATATATTTTATGTATTATTATACAAATATATATATATATACTAGATTTACAATCCGCACCTCATGTGCGGATTAATTCTAAAATTAAGTATAAAATTAAATTGGTTATTTAAACTAAATTTAATTATACATGTATTATTTTGTTATTTAATCCTTATAAAAGATGCAATGTATTTTAAAATTGATGTATTTTATCTGTCTATTATGTGAATGCATTATATATATATATTGTTCAACCTTCAAATATATATATATATATATATATATATATATATCAATTATATGAATTAGAATATATTAAATTGTTCAAATGAGAATTAGATTATGTGAATTTGATAATTTTTTGTCTTTAATAAGTGTATACGTTGAATTTAAATTAATTTATATACATTATTTTAAATTAATTAAAATAATTATTAAAAAAAAAACTTATTAAAATATTATTGAAAAGTAATTTAGATTTTTTATGTTTTTTATGTTTTTAATATTAATATATCTAGATTTTGTTAATATGTGTATATATAATTATATATTTTAGATTATATGTATATATTTACTTGTTCAATGCACTATACATATATTAAATATGTTTATTATGTATGTACGAGGAATATATATTCAATTCACGTGCTCAGTATCTCAATCCTCCTACAATGAGTAGAAAAGTTAATGAACTTCATTATAGCAAAGGATACCTTAAAAAGCTCCAATTTGATCTTTTTTTTAAGTCAATTTTTGAATAAGATAGTTAAAACATTTTTAGATAATTTAATTAAATATATTTATTTTTGAAATAATTATAATTTTTAATTTTTTAAAAATTATAATTTTTTAAAAATTATAATTATTTTTACTTTTTTAATAGCTTAAAAATTATAACTATTATCAAAATTTCATACAATTATTTAAAAATTTTAAATTTAAATATATATTATATACTTTGAATTGAATAAAGTATATCTCTAATATATTCATTTAACTTTTAAAATATTTATCAAATACAGATGCATATTACTATTAGAAAGTATTTTTTTACTTGTAATTTTTTTTATTATATAATAAATAAATCATGATATTTATAAAATCTTATTTATTTTGTAGTTTTAATTTTTTTTATAAATTCTCAAGTGTAAAAAAGGGTAACACGTGGCTTATTTGCTATAAATGCCAAAAATAATAATAATAATAAAAAAAAAAAGACATACGGATAAAATTACAAAAAAAGTTAAATAAAAATACCAAAATTACTAATGTATGCTATAGAAAGAAAACGAGTCTTCTAAAAAATTGCTCTAAAATCTTATATATATAAGATATACATAAGAATGAAAATATATATTAATACATCTAATAATATATATATATATATATATATATATATAATACTTAACAAAAAATTAATAAATTATAAAAAGTCATAAATATATATAAACTTTAGAGAATAAAGTTATAAAAAGTCATAAATATATATAAACTTTAGAGAATAAAGTTATAAAGTCATAAAAGGTAATATATATATATATATATATATATATAATAAAAAATAATAAAAAGACAACCAAATTCGAAAAAAAAAAAAAAAAAAAAAAAACAATAATGTCATCAAGAAAGACATGTAATCTTATATATAATAGATATATATATATATTAACTAATGAAATCATAATTTATCAATTTGAATTATTATAATGTCTTTTAATAATAATTTATCAAATACATATAATACATATAAAACTAATTCTTTGCTTTATCCAAGCAAAAGAAAAGACGATGAAAGATAATTATGTTAATATTTATAGTGTCTTAAATATATTATAATTTTATTATATTTTATTATATTTAATTAATTTATTTATTTATCATAAGTTAAAATTACTTAAATACAATATTTTGAAAACATAACTTAAATATTCAACTAGTAAAATAGAGATTAAATTTGATAAATATATATATATATATATATATTCAAATATAAATAAGTGTAAAAACGGAAAAAATTATAATTTTAAATAATTGTGTGGTCAATCTAATAAATAAAAGATTTTTATAATTTTTTTTATTATTATCAGTAAGTAAAAGAGTTTTGATTAACTATTAAATATATTATATAAACAAGTTTTTTTTTTTTTTTTTTTAAAAAAATGATGTAGCTAAAACTGAGTACAAGATATTTAGGGTGTTTTTTTGAGAAAGCTCATTTTTTTCAAAAAGAATTGAATTAATTGCGAATAACGAGGAATAAGGTGGGGCTAATGTAAGATATTGTTAGTAAGTGGGAGACAAAAATAATATATTTTATTAGTGTAATGATGATTTTTTATTTGAATTATATATATTTATAT